>CM060346.1:6019807-6097307 GCA_030674155.1 Stramonita haemastoma
GCCTCGGTTTATAGTCTCACCCGAAGGACTTTTGGGGGGAGTGGAGTCAGCACTGATGTTAACTCCAGGAGAAAAATCTCCTCGAACGGGAATCGTACCCGGGTCGTCAAATTGCGAGCGCAATGTTGTGACCACTAGGCTATCCCGTCCACCCGTCCAAGAATAATGGAATAAGCACTCAGGTGCTTTTTTTTTGTTTTTTGCATCCAGTCCCTGTGTGTATGTAGTTTTGTTAATTTTCTCATCCGTTCCCACCGGCACACGATGGCCTAAAATGTAAGGTAAGGTAAAGGTGTTCCATAACCTGTTAGGTAGTAGAGGAGCGAGGCATCAGAGACCTCAGCTTCTCTAGGGGCCAGCATGTTGAGGGCCACGCCCATCTCCTCTCCCTCGCTGCTTTACCTTCCCTGACCTTAAAAAGGGCAGGTACCCATTGACAGCTGGGTGAACTGGGAGACTGTACTGTAGCCAAGGCGTGCAAATGGTCACCCATCCAATTGGCAACCACGCTCGATGCTGCTTAACTTGACTGGGGAAAAGCGAGCGCTCCACGATGGCCTACTCTTTCGAAAAGCGGAACGGGTTTTAAACGTGTGCGCAAGGTGCTCTGCGTGCTTTCGAGCATTGGACCTCGGTATATAGTATATAATATAGTATATATCTCTATATAGTCTATAGTAAAATACAAATGAGAGGGTTTTTTTTTCTTCTTCTCCAGATTGGGAGTCATTAGGAGTGATCACCACGTTTAAATTTGTTGTTGTTGTTGAATAATGCTATATATATCAAATGCGCGATTTTGAGAGGGCTTACACAAATAATGGGGGGGGGGGGGGGGGAGCGATACTCATTTCATCAGTTTCTTGCCTGACAAACAACTGTGGTTCAATGCAGCCCCTCCCCCCCCCCCCCCCTCTTGGTCCAAAACAAAAAGTTTCTGTTCAAGGAAAGTGAGACCAATGCGTGGAAAACAAACCGACTTTTTACAAAGTGAAACCAACTTACGAAAGCAGCTGCACAAAGTGTCTAGGCTAGGCTACTGACAACACAAAGTCCATTAAAATTCTAATTCAAAAAACAAAAACAAAATTGTGAAGGCAGTGCAGGGGACAGGAGGCCTATAGGCTATATTGATAGCTAAGACCTATAGGCCTACGTCACATGAGGGACTGAGCTGACTGGACAAGGAAGTGATAGGCATAGGCCTATAGCCTAGCCTAGTCGTAGACTAGCCTAGTTCTGAGGCTTTGACAATTAGCCTAGGCTAACTGAGCTTGGACAAAATGGCCGCAAAGCGCTGTCCAAAGCAGAGCAGCCTTGCAAAACGTGGTGAGTACTGTTTGAAAACAAACAAAACTTGAATCCTAATTTGCATGGGCATGAATTAATTGATCAGACTCCAAGACTTTCAGTAGTTAAGCGAACTAGTCCAGTCTTTTGTCTGTCAGTTTTGTGGTAGCCTAGCCTAAGAATGTTTAGTGTGTGTGTGTGTGTGTGTTGCAACATGGTTCGGGTACTTATGGAGTCAGCACATGTTTAGTTCCGTTGTATAATTTGTTAAGTTCAAACTGGCCAGTGTGGCCAATAAATGATTTGAGACTAGATTGTCACAAACAACCAAACAAACATAATGGGAACTAGGCAGTTTAAGCTGCGGCCATAGTAAACCCGGATTTTTAAAAATATTTTTTTTTAACTGTTGTCTTTTTTTGCCGGCCTGCAGGGCTTGAGCGCTTGTTGCGAGGCAGGGGGAGTAATTGAGAGGTGTCACGCAAGTGCTGGGGTGACAACGGAATTGTTTATGCCGCCATTTACAAAGATTTTGTGCACCGTGATAGAAGGAACTCCGATTGCGCTTGATTTTTGTCTTCAAATTTGCGTTGTTTGCATCTACAATGGCGTGTATAAGTCAACACATATGTAATAGAATACATAAATAAACACACTCACAAGTAAATAATAAAATAAATATTGATAAAGGCCTGGTGGGGGCAACCCACCTCAGAGGACATGACCACTCGTACACACAGATAGACAGATGCCCCCTCCTTCCACACACACACACACACACACACAGGGGGACGGGATAGCCTAGTGGTCAGAACATTGAGCTTGCAATTTGACAACCGGGGTTCCATTCCCGGTCAAGGGGATTTTTCCTCTGAAGTTAACATCAGTGCTGACTATTCCCCCCAAGTCTTTCAGATGAGACTAAAAACCGAGGCCCAGTGTGCCAACCCACGCAGAACATCTTGCACACACATTAAATCCTGTTCCGCTTTTCGTAAGAGTAGGCCATCGTGTGCCGGTGGGAGCAGACGGCATTAAAAAAAAACTGCATACACACGGCGACTGGATGTAAAAAAGCATATGATTGCTTATTCCATCATCCTCGATATAAAATAAATAAATAAATAAATAAACACACACACACACACACACACATACACTTTGACTTTCACACACGCGCACACACACACACACACACACACACACACACACACACACACACACACACACACACACATATGCGCGCGCACGCACACACACACACACACACATACGTGCGTGCGCATGCGAGCACACACATACAGACATGCACGTGTGCACGCCTGTGCGCGCGCGCGTGCACACACACACACACACACACAGACTAACACAAAATTGTGGTGAATATAATAATATACGTTGAAATGAAGACGTTGAAATGAAGACGGACAACACACACAGACACACACAGACACACACACACACACACACACACGCACACAGAGTTTGATACACACACACACACATACACACACACACACACACACACACACACACACACACATGCACGCAAGCATACACATGCGCACGCACACACACATGCGCGCACGCACACACGCATGCACGCACACACACACACACACACACACACACACCACACACACACACACACACACACATACACACACACACTGTCCACCACATTGTTGTGAATACAAGTTGAAATGAAGACAACAATTTTACGACCCCCCAACACACACACCACACACACACACACACACACCACAGAAGAGACGGAGTGGAAGACGTATTTGTGGAGGTTTTGGTTGAAATTTTAGTGGGTAAACGAAACCCACATTCATTACTGCACCCGAAAACGGCGCACTATCTCGGCATTTTGGCCGTAGATAATTACGAATGATTTTCTCACTGGCACCAGGCGCTTTCACTCTATTTTTCAATGTAGCAGACAACGCATGTCTCACTCCAACGACTAAAGCGACACCTAGCGGAGCCTCGCTTTGGGTTGCCCGCTAATAAGCGTTCATTAGGCCTATGTTAGGCTACTCTGTGGCATCAGATAGTCAAGGCTAACGGCTGTGCATTGTCATAGGCCTAGGCCTAGGCCTAGTTGAGTATCTTTGGCCTAGAGGGCCTAGGCCTTGCCAATGCCTAGTGGAGCAGGCCCCTGGCGTTTCAACCAGTAATTTTGACTTTTGCGTAAAACGTCCGTTTGCCACAATTCACTGTAGTTTATTCCCATTTACTCTTTTGAGCTATAGAGAAACAAAAAGCATGCATATATCAATAAATGAATGACGGTATAAAGAGGAAGAGCAAAACAAAAGTACACAAGAGACAATGATAATGAAAATGAATTAAACATGGTTATATAATAATACTGTTATGGCTGATGGGCCCTCTACAGATGGCAAATTACTCAAGTACTTTCCTTTAGTGTACCAGTATCTGAAGTAGTAAAAGAGACAGCAACAACAAAAAGTTGCATAACTGATAGGAAAATGAACCAAGAACTGGATAAGGCATCAACATCATGGATCAGGCTATATGAAGAAGGGGCAAGGGATGAGTAAAATTATAAATAATACAATCATTCAGGGGGGGGGGGGGGGGGGGGGGGATTATCATCAACAATCTACGAAGGATAACTGCATTCTACTAGAGAGTCATAGAGGCTACAGTTGTTTTTCCTTATACCTGACCAAGAAGCCAGTTCACACTTTTACAATTCACAATGTTTCATTCCTGTTGACTCCTCTGAGCTACAGAGAAACAAAGAGTAGACATATATCTGGGAATTAATGATGGCCATCAAGGGGAGAGAGCAAAACATAAGTGCACAAAGGACAATGAATAATAATAATAATAATAATAATAATAATAATAATAATAATAATAATAATAATGATGATAGAACACATATACATTAAGAATAATACAATCATTCAAGAACATAGCAAAATGACAATGGCTACTCTCTCTCTCTCTCTCTCTCTCTCTCTCTCTCTCTCTCTCTCTCTCTCTCTCTCTCTCTCTCTCTCTCTGGGGACGGATAGCCTAGTGGTCAGAACATTGCGCTGGCAATTTGAAGACCCGGGTTCGAATCTGGTCGAGGAGATTTTTCTCCTGGAGTTAACATCAGTGCTGACTCCACTCTCCCCAAAAGTCCTTCGGATGAGACTTTAAACCGAGGCCCTGTGTGCGAACGCACGCAGAACATCTTGCGCACACGTTAAATCCTGTTCCGCTTTTCGTAAGAGTAGGCCATCGTGTGCCGGTGGGAACAGATGACATTTACAAAACTGCATACACACGAGGACTGGATGTAAAAAAGCACAAGAGTGCTTATCCCATTATCCTCGATATAAAAGAAAAAAGAATAAATCAATCAATCTCTTGTTGTTGCTCTCTCTTTACCACTTAATGCCTTATGTTTCATGGTCTGAATATTTGCTATTTTCTCATCTTTATTAGTATATTATCTTTTAATGTATTGAATTTGATTTAAAACTGGTTTGTATTTATAACCTTAGATGTTGTTTCGCTCTTCTTTGATATTTCTTTTATAGAATCTTGCTCTTTTGTTTGTTGTTTGCTTTTCGAGGTTTTCTTTTCTTACTAGGTTTGGCCATATCGTGAGCTTATAGGTTTCATTGGTGATAATTATTGTTTACAGAAGTGTGAGTGTTTTGAAATACTTTGTTGACTGATTTGTTTTGATGACGATGTAATTTGAATATGCTCTCTCTCTCTCTCTCTCTCTCTCTCTCTCTCTCTCTCTCTCTCTCTCTCTCTCTCTCTCTCTCTCTCTCTCTCTCTCTCTCTCTCCTCTCTCTCTCTCCCTCTCTCTCTCCCCCTCCCCTAGGGGACGGATAGCCTAGTGGTCAAGGGGACGGATAGCCTAGCGGTCAGAACATTGCGCTGGCAATTTGAAGACCTGAGTTCGAGTCCGGTCAAGGAGATTTTTCTCCTGGAGTTAACATCAGTGCTGACTCCGCTCTCCCCAAAAGTCCTTCGGATGAGACTTTAAACTGAGGCCCCGTGTGTGAACACATGCAGAACATCTTGCGCACACGTTGAGTCCTGCTCCGCTTTTTGTAAGAGTAGGCCATCGTGTGCCAGTGGGAACATATGACATTTACAAAACTGCATACACACGGGGACTAGATGTGGAAAAGCACAAGAGTGCTTATCCCATTATCCTCGATATAAAAGAATAAATCAAATCAAATCAAATCAAATCAAATCAAATCAAATCAAATCAAATCAAATCAAATCATATCTCTCTCTCTCTCTCTCTCTCTCTCTCTCTCTCTCTCTCTCTCTCTCTCTCTCTCTCTCTCTCTCTCTCTCTCTCTTTTTTTCCTCTCTTCTCTCTCAAAAGTCCTTTGGATGAGACTTTAAACAGAGACTTTAAACCAAGGCCCCGTGTGCGAACGCACGCAGAACATCTTGCGCACACGTTAAATCCTGTTCTGCTTTTCATAAGAGTAGGCCATAGTGTGTCGGTGGGAACAGATGACATTTATACACGGGGACTGGATGAAAAAAAGCACAAGAGTGCTTATTCCATTATCCTTGATATAAAAGAATAAATGAAATGAAATGAAATGAAATGAAATGAAATGAAATGAAATGAAATCTCTCTCTCTCTCTCTCTCTCTTCTCTCTCTCTCTCTCTCTCTCTCTCTCTCTCTCTCTCTCTCTCTCTCTCTCTCTCTCTCTTTTCCTTTCCCTTTCCTTTCCTTTCCTTTTTCCATCTGCACATATGCTATCCTATCCTAGACTTATCATGAAAAGGAGTGTTTTGGTTCTTATGTTGGGTGAAATTGTATTTTTACCGTTTGAATGTAGAGATGTGTTTTTATGTATCTTTTTGTGTTTTAAAGGGTTTTTATGTTGTTGTTTTTTTTATATGTGTGGATTTTTCCCCCTTTTATGCCTACTTTGCTTGTTTTCCCGCTTACACACACACACACACACAGACACACACACACACACACACACACACACACACACACACACACACACACCACACACACACACACACACACGTTTATGTTTGATTTTTCTTCTTCTTTTTTTGTGTTGTTGTTGGGGGGGGATAGCTTTTTTTTTTTTTTTTTTTTAATAATTGTTATTGTTGGTGTGTTTCTTTCTTTTTTTTGGGGGGGGGGGGGGGGGGGGGGGGGGGCTACTTACGACTTTTTTTCTCAGGTGAAATTACCTCACATTTTTTCTTTGGAATTACTGTTTTTGTTAAGAATTGTTAGAACTGCATTTTCCTTTTTGTTCATTGTAGGTTTTTTTGTTTTTTTTAATCAATCCACATGTAAGCCCTATTGATCCCCTGAAATTCCATCTTCCATACATTTCCAACTGCACCCTCTTCCCCTGACATTCACACACCCTTCCCCCTCTGTCTTTCTCTGTCTTTGTCTCTCTCTCCCACATATCCGTCTAATATCACAATTTGTGAAAAGACGTTAAAAGAAATTGAAACACACACACACACACACACACACACACACACACACACACACACACACACACACACACACACAACACACACACACACACACACACACACACACACACACACACACACACACACACACAGTGACCACACACACACACACACACACACACACACACACACACACACACACACACACACACACACACACACACACACACACACACACGTTTGTTTAAATAATTTATCACTGTATCCAGTTAGGATGACATGTTTTGTTGAATGTATCCCGTTTTCTTCTTTTAAAATATTGGTTGGACTGATATTGGTGGTGATGCTGGTATGTAGGGGTAGGGAGGGGGTTTCTTAGCTTTATTCCCTGATCAGGGCAAGGGCCAGATGAAAAAAAGTATGTAATGCTTACTCTGTAACCCTTGAAAAATAAAGATCATTCATTCATTCATTCATTCATTCATTCATTCATTCATTCATTCATTCATTCATTCATTTATTCATTCATTCTCTCTCTCTCTCTCTCTCTCTCTCTCTCTCTCTCTCTCTCTCTCTCTCTCTCTCTCTCTCTCTCTCTCTCTCTCTCTCTCTCTCGCTCTCTCGTTTTATATAATGTATAGATCACCTTTAATCATGTTTTTGTATGTTTTAATATATTTTTCTCTTTGTTGTTCAGTTGTTGCTATTGTTTTGGCTTTTATTTTTCAATGTGTGTTATTCTTAAAGCAAGCAATTTGCATATTATCAATGAAATTCTTGAGCATGAATAGGTGTGTGTGTGTGTGTGTGTGTGTGTGTGTGTTGTGTATGTGTGTGTGTGTGTGTGTGTGTGGTGTGTGTGTGTGTGTGCGTGTTGTGTGTGTGTGGTGTGTGTTGCGCGCACACACACACACACGCGCGAATGTATGTGTGCATATGTGTATGCTATGTAAGTTGGAATGTATGAGGTCATGTTTTACCAGACATAATTTTTTACTGTCTCTAAGTAAGATGGAATGTATGAGATCGTGTTTTGCCTGAAAAGAATTCTTTTGACAGACATTGACTTGATATGTTTAATTGATAATTTGTCTGAAAAAAGGGTTTTGTGTGGTGTTTTGTCATACTATGTTTACAGGTCTGTTTAGATAAGAATGTAACCTGAAGATGCTCTCTCTCTCTCTCTCTCTCTCTCTCTCTCTCTCTCTCTCTCTCTCTCTCTCTCTCTCTCTCTCTCTTCTCTGGGGGGGGGGGGGGGGGGGGAATAGCCTAGTGGTCAGAACATTGCGCTGGCAATTTGAGACCCAGGTTCAAGTCTGGTCGAGGCCATTTTTCTCCTGGAGTTAACATCAATGCTGACTCCACTCTCCCCAAAAGTCCTTTGGATGGGACTTTAAACCGAGGCCCGTGTGCGAACGCACGCAGAACATCTTGCGTACATGTTAAATCCTGTTCCGCTTTTCGTAAGAGTAGGCCATCGTGTGCCGGTGGGAACAGATGACATTTACAAAACTGCATACACACAGGGACTGGATGTAAAAAAGCACAAGAGTGCTTATTCCATTATCCTCGATATAAAAGAATAAATCAATCAGTCAATCAATCAATCTCTCTCTCTCTCTCTCTCTCTCTCTCTCTCTCTCTCTCTCTCTCTCTCTCTCTCTCTCTCTCTCTCTCTCTCTCTCTCTCTCTCTCTCTCTCTCTCCCAAGTACTACATGTATACAAATCAGACTAGAGAAGGGATAAGTCACACTTCGGTAGTGAGTACATTGAAACAGCTTATGACTAGAAACATTGATGACTGTTTAGAGCAAAATTAATAGGATATATATACATACATGGTTATGCGATTATGCGAGTAGCCTATATGAAAAAAATATTTAGGAAAACATTTGTAGTCCTTGTTTAATGAATTTTGCAAAGTTCAGTAATTTTTTTCTGTTGCCCATTTTCATCAGTGATTAAAATTTATAAAAATTTGGGCGGTTTGTGTAATACCTAGGTAAATATTGGTTGCATAAATTCTGCAATGCTGGGCATTCCATGACAAAGTGATATTCATCACCTAAGTGGTTTATGTCACACATAGTACAGAGTCTTTCAACATGTGGTAAATTTACATATCTTCCTTTCTCTATTGGCAGTTTATGATTACTAGTTCTGATTTTTAACATGGACAGGCTGTAGCACAGTGGTAGGGTGTCTAAGTACGGCTCAAAGGATATCTGGTGCTTATACAAAGTGTAGTTGTTGGCCTTCTGGCAGTCTTGACAGTTTTCTACCCATTTTTGCATATAACTATCTTTAAGCATCTGCGACAGGTTATTTATCAGCCATGTTGTAGATACTGACTGTGGATATTGCCATACAAAGGATAGCCCATTTTCATCAAGTATCTGTTTAATTTTGCATAGCCAATCGTTTTTATGTATTTGAAAATTGAAGCATTCTGTCAGTGTCTGAAGCATAATGGCTGAGTATTTTTACTTGGGTCAACAGACAATTTGTGCCAAAATTTTATCATATGGCTGTAAATGTGTATAAACAAAGGGAAACGACCTGTTTCACCATATATAAAACAGTTAGGAATACTCTTTTTTAATCGTAAGATATATTTACAGGATTCCAGGTGTAATGATTTGGCTATATCAGTACAGCTATTACCCCAGACTTCACAGCCATAATTATTAAACAAGTCAAACTTACAGGAGATTGGGAGCTGAAGCTGTCTGCTTTTTCTTAATAGGGCTATCATTGCCCGTCTAGCCTGGTCTTTTAATTGTTTAACAGCTACATTGAATTTTCCATTGAAATTAAATGTCAGTCCCTGTTATTCAAATTTGCAAACATGTTCCGTATTTTTCCATTTAGTGTAAAGGGATACTGGTAGTTTGTTTTTCTACCACAAAATGTCATTACTTTAGTTTTGGGGCAATTGATTTTTAGTTTCCATTCACTGCAGTAAGCCTCAAATTCACAGAGTGCTTTCTGAAGTTTCTCCTCAGAGTCAGCAAATATTACAGTATCATCAGCGTATAATATTAACAACACTTTTAGGTACTCTGAGATTCTGTCATCAAAATCAAGTCCTATATGAACAGGAGTGCAGCCTTTGTATCAGGTAGGATTATAAATCACTTACATAAGGAGCAAAAAGTAATGGGGACAAGTTTTCATCTTGTTGGATACCTTGGTGGACAGAAAATGTCTCTGACACCATCCCATTTGTGGAAACACATGAGACAATTCCTTTATACATATTTCTAATTACATTAAAAACTTTGCAACCAATACCTGACCTTATGAGTTTTATCCACAAACCACTATGCCACACTTTGTCAAAAGCCTTTTCATAGTCCACAAAAGCACAGAATAGCTTCTTTTTCCTGTTCCTTATGAGATCAGTTTAACATTTTAAAACAAATATGTGATCTGTAGTGGAATGATTAGGTCTAAATCCAGCTTGGTTTTCTGAGAGAATGTTTAGAGTCTCAGAATATGTTATCAACCTTTCATTGAGGTATAGCAGTAAAAAATTTAGCACTACATCACAACAAAGTGATTCCTCTGTAATTGTTTGGGTCACTTTTGTCTCCTTTGTTTTTATAAATAGGGATGATAACACCAGTTAGACATATATCTGGGAATATTCCTGTTTCTAAAATCTTATTGAACAGTACACACCAGAAATGGTTTAACTGTTCAAAAGTAGAGCAGATTGTTTCATTAATAATTCCATCTATTCCAGGCGCTTTATTATTCCTTAACTTTCTAATAACAGCACGGAGCTCTGCCATTGAGAAGTTTGCATTTAGTATTGTTCTTGCGTCATCTGTTTCAGTAAAGTCTCCTAACAGTCTGTCAATTTCTTCATCTTGGGCTTGATTTTGCTGGTTATTAATGTAGAGGGTCCTACACGGGAATTATCCAGGTTGCCACTCTAATTCCTGTTCCGCCTAATTTGGTACCAGAAATTTAGAGTCCTAGACTAATTCCTAGTTTCTTTAGTAACCCTAAAGAAGAGTAGGGCTCAACTACTTGTGGGCCGGGAAGTGATAAAGGGGGGATAGAATGAGGATAGTAGAAAAATAGGGAAAAGAGATATAGAGAGGAAGGGAGTAGGTAAAGTGAAATTCATAATCTCAACTCACTCAGCAGCCACACTGAATACACTATGAATGTGACGAACAACAACATTCATTCAATGCGACTCCAGACCGAGTAAGTTGGGTTTACACATATATTACACAATACAACCTACTACACTACAACATAATACAAATCACCAATTGTACTGCAAGTACAATTGAAAAAAACAAAAGATAACCTGTCCAGTCCTCAAAAACACAAAATCCGACCAAAAATCAATCTCAGTTCAGAACACAAAGACTTTTCAAAAGATAATATGGGTGGAGATAAAATGATGGGGCAAAGCACAATGTGACAAGAAGGCATGGGAAAACATGCCGCGATGTGAAAAGGGAGACGATGTTCCTGTAATAAAAAGAACATACAATATAAAAAACATCACCACAAAACCAATCCTACCGCATATTTCAAATGCTCACACATCGATCATCAATCACTGAGCTAGTTTACAATACTAAGCTCAATTACCAAAAATGCACTCTCACCCTACCCAGTTTGCAGTTCTCATGAGAATAAAACATTCTCAAAACAATATAACATAACCTCTAAAATTATTACATAATTTTAGTAGTTAGTCTTACACGTTTCATTTACTTTAGGACAGATGATGGTCCATCCTATGAAACTGTGCAACCATTAATAAAAAGGACTCGAAACTTATTTTAGATCAATGTCCCCAATGACATTCCAATGTCATTACACCTGTTTTAGAACTGCTAAATGATTTATCACAAATACATCACAATTAAGATACATCACAATTCTTAATGATAAAATCATTACAACATAATTTTAATAACTTGTCTCATAACATGTCTCATTTACTTTAGGACAGATGATGGTCCATCCTATGAAACTGTGCAAGCATCCATAAAAAGGACTAATTTATTTAAAATAAATGTCCCTAATGACATTTCAATGTCATTGCACCTGTTAAGAATTACTAAATGATCTATCACAAACAGGTCACAATTTTTAGTAATAAAAATCAAGTAGGCCTTCACACCCCTATATTTGTAGTGTAAAGCCACACTAGAATATTTCCAGCATTTTAATAGCTGAACAATATTCTACCAAAAGTTAAACTAACAACAACAAAGACCATGACTGTTAAAATTTACTACATGCTTTCTTTGTTCAGAGCAATCACAGGGCTCACTATAAATTCACAGGCTAAAAGCCTCTCAAATGAGATTAAACATATAGGTCTCCTGAACAGTCCAAAACTATTCTGAATTAAGCTAAAATTGGCTTAAACAGATAGTTTGACCAAAAACAAAGTTAACAAAATGAAACCAAACCTTAATGGGGAACATCCAGACTCAGAGAGTCCAAGTCACACTCCTTTCCCTCACTAGCCCCAGGCAGGAAATGAGATTTAAATAGGAATATCCCAATAGGCATGTCTTTTAGGGGAGATCACTTGCAAAAACAAGAGAACTCTACAAGGGAGTTACTAAACTTAGGCTTAGTAACACCAAACACAAAAATGCGTTTTTGTGAGGGGTGTTACATCAACATTGTTTTTGCACAGATCTTTGAAGTGCTCTTCAAGTTTCTTTAATGGGGGTGTTATCGCTGCATTTTATTATTTTCTATTTATCACAGACTAGTATTTTTTTAATCATGGGATTTCATTGTTTTTAAACTGTCAGTCATGTCCTCTCATGTCTTTTTTCAGCTCTCCTTACTGTGGCTTTGTATTGTCTACAAGCTGTTTTCATTAAATGGAGGTTTTCATCATTTCTATTATTCATATAAGCATTTCTCTTTTTATTGTATTTTTCTCTGCTAAGTCTACATGTTTGGTCAAACCAGGGCTTCTTATTATTTTTTTGATGTGCTTTGGAAATATTTTTCTGATGATATGTTTCTTTTATCATACCATATTTATCACAAGTGTTAAAGATGACTTTCTTCATAGCATTATACATGTCACTGATATTACAATCTGAGTCAGCCAAATTATTCAACCATAATAAATCTTCATCATTCACATGAAAGGTTCCATCGCCACTTACATGTAACTTCTCTTTACATCAAACAATTTTTTGCTGTGTTGTTTTCTGTCAGAAGCATCAGATATTCAGCATGAGGGGTTTCACACATAACAAAGCTGGTATAATGGACAGTGGATATCTGATAGTAAGGGATCAAAATCACATACTTCAAAACTAGAGACTTTAGGCATTAATTCAATATCACCAATAACATAGTCAATAACACTTTTATCTCTAACATTTGTTATTTTTCCACATGTGCTATCTGCACCTAATCTACCATTAAACATACACAGATTGTTTGAGTTGCACATGTCAAGGAGTATACGCCCAAAATTATTGACAGGATGAGTGTCTTCTGTCATTCTGTATTTGGGGATATCAAGCCTATCTAATGTGACTGCAAGAGCCAGGTCTTGGTCTTCAAAAAAGATATCATGGTTTATGAATCTAAAAACTGTGCTGTCTTCTTCTTCAACAAATTCTCTCATGTTATTTGTGTGAACATTAAAGTCTCCCATTAGCAATACATAAAATTCATTTCTGCTGTTTATATCTCTCATTTCTTGTTCAATATCTCCAAAACAGAATCGGGAGGCATATATTGAGGTCTCATGGGGTGTGGTTACACCTCCAAGCAAAATATTCCCTGTCAGTGTTAAGAAGGTCTTTATCAACAGATACCAGGCTACAAACTGTGACCTTGAATTTATAAATTTACATTTGTTTTTTTATGTTTTTCTTAACACATATTACAGTGCCTCCTGACCTTGTGCAACTCAAGTCTGCTCTGTGTTTAAAGAAACAACTAAAACCATGGTCATTGAAAAAGTCCGTGAAGAGGTTGTCAGAAGCACTATCTGTTTTTGTTTCTGTGAGGATAAGAATATTATTGGCTGATATACACATAGGGAATGTGTTTACTTTAGAAAGCAGTCCACATATTTTACCCTTAGTATGTTTAGGTGAGGGGTCTCCTCCTCTGGGCTGTCCAATTGTAAGTGTAGTTTTTGGAGAATTTGCTGCTCACTTTCCCTCGTCAGTTTGGTCAGGTCTTTTGGGCTGTACACCATCTGTCTTTTGTTTTTACCCTGGTGATCTTTTTCATGCAGGAAGCACACAACTCTGCCACCTGCTGTTGACACATTATGCACAGTGTCACACTCGCTGCATAGTTTGCCAACTTTGCCCCAGATCTGTGAGTTCATAATTGAAGAACCTTTCAGAGCCGGGGTGGTCTTGGCCCTGGTTCTCACAGCCCTCATCAGCTCCTCTTTCTTCCAGCATGGTGAATTTCACTGTAATGACCCGGGCTTGTCACTGTATTGCTTCCCTGTTCTGTGGCTGATGGAGATGTCACTTATGGAAAGTTCAGCACAAATTTGTCTGGCAAGTTCTAAAATAATGTTGTCAGTGTCCTGATCTGCCTGCTCAGCAACACCAGAAATCCTCACAGAGTCCTTTTTCAGTTGCTGCTCTGTGTAGTCTGTGACGAGTTTTGCCTCCAACCGTGTGCTCTGCAGTTCTGAGTGTGGGGTTTGGTTCTGTGTTTTCAGTTCTTCAATTTCATTGTTCTGAAATTGCAGTGCTCTGTCAAAGTCTGCAAATTTTGCTTTGAGAGCTTTCAGTTTATGATTCATTTCATCTAGCTGTTCTAATTTTGTCAGCTTTGTCAGCTGCTGGGTGATGAAGTCCCATTGTTCTGAAGACACAAGCTGGTCACCAGGTCAATGGAAAGGGAAAGGAGAAGAACTGTGTTCCTGATTTTTTCAGTGGTTACTTGTATCTCAGTGTAACAACAAGTCGTTCTTCTGGTGGAACTGCTCAGCAGAAGTGGGTTGATTTTTCTCGAGGATCAGCTGCACAGAGTTCAAGAAGATGATCAAAAGAATGAGATGTCATTCTGAGGTAGCTTGTAGGTTTTGTATAAAGAATGCCCTGACCTTAAAGAATCTGCTATGCAATCCCAGAATTGTAGATCTTGTATTACAAATTTTTCATACCTTAGATCTTCTGCTACATTTTTTTTTGGTCTGTAGGTTTCGTATTAGGAATGTTTCAACGTTTGGTCTTCTGTTAGCTATTTCCTAGACTGTGGTCTTGTATTAGGAATTTCCCAGACCTTAGATCTTATGCTAGACATTTTTGGGACTGTACGGTCTGGTATTAAGGATTTTCCATACCTTAGTTCTTTTGCTAGGTATTTATGATTCTCTAGGTCTTGTATTAGAAATTTCCCAGACCATAGATCTTCTGCTAGGCATTCCAAGGATTGTAGGTCATGTATTAGGAATTTCTCAGACCTTTGATCTTCTGTTAGGCATTCTCATGACTGTGCTGTAGGTCTTGCATTAAGAATTTCCCAGACCTTAGAACTTCTGCTAGGCTTTTTGGGGGACGTTTTTTGTATTAGGAATGTCCCAGAGCTTAGATTTTCAGCTAGGCATTTCTGGGACTGTAGATCTTCTATTAGGAATGTTGCAGACCTTAGATCTTGTCCTAGTCATTTTCAAGATTGTGGGCCTTGTATTAGGCATTTCTTTGACCTTAGATCTGCAGCTAGGCATTTTTGGGGATGTAGGTCTTGTTTCAGGAATTTTCCAGACCTTGGATCTTCTGCAAGGCATTTCTGAGACAATAGGTCTTGTTTTAGGAATTTTCCAGATCTGAGATTTTCTGCTAGAGATTTCTGGGTCTGTAGGTCTTGTGTTAGGAATTTCCCAGACCTTAAATTTTATTTTAGGCATTTTTGGGTCTGTAGGTCTGGTATTAGGAATTTTGCAGACCTTAAATCTTCTGCAGTGCATTTCTCGGACAGTAGGTGTTATGTTAGGAATTTTGGACACTTTAAATCTTCTGGTAAGTATTTCCAGGACTGTAAGTCTTGTGTTAGGAATTTCCCAGCCTTATATATTTTGCTAGTGAATATCAGGACTTCAGATCTTGTATTAGAAAATTCCCAGACCTTTGATCATTCCCAGGACATAAGGCATTCCCAGGACTGTAGGTCTTGTATTAGGATTTTCCCAGACTTGACATCTTCTGCTAGACATTTAAGTGACTGTAGGTCTTGTATTAGGAATTTTCCAGATCATAAACCATCTGCTCATCATTTTTGGGACTGTAGGTATTGTGTTAGGAATTTCCTTGACCAAAAACATTCTTCTAGCATTTTTGGGAGTATAGGTCTTGTATTAAGGAATTTCCCAAGTCTAGATCTTGTGCTATGCATTTCTAGAAATGCAGGTATTGTGTAGGAAATTTCCCAGGTCTTAGATTTTTGGCTCGGCATTTTCATGGTTTTAGATCTGGTATTAGGAAATTCCCAGATCTTGGATCTTCTGTTAGGCATTTTTGGGACTGTAGGTCTCGTATTAAGAATTCTCCAGTCCTTGGATCTTCTGCCGGGTGTTTTCAGGATTGTAGGTGTTTTATTAGGAAAATCCCAGACCTTAGATCATGTGTTAGGCATTCTCAGGACTATAGGTCTTGTATTAGGAATTTCCCAGACCTTAGATCTTCTGCAAGGCCTTTCTGGGACTTTACGTCATGTCTTAGGAATTTCCCAGTCTTTAGGTCTTCTAGGTATTCTCGTAAGTTTAGGTCATTTGGAAGGCATTCCCTGAGCTGTAATCTTCTGGTAAGCATTCACTTAATTGTAGGTCTACCTTTCCTGGGATCAGATAGACATAGCATACAGTAGGTGGATGGCAGCACACAAAGAGTGGTCAGTGTTTGGTAAAAGGGACCACAGAGAATGGGTGTACTTGAGGGATAGGTAAGAGTGCACCAGGGATGGTAGTTGCTTTTTGGGATAAGTGTGCTCTTGGCAGATAGATTTTAAAGGTTGTATGAATTTCTGCAATCGAGACCACTGTCAGATGTCTGGAGGATGAAATTCTGTGGATCCTTGTGCTGCTCGATGACTAATTCTTCTTTCTGCAGGTGTCATGATGTCACTGGCGGAAGGCCTCTTTGATCAACAACACTTGTGCCTTTTGTTGTAGTTCTCTATCATCATCATCCTCTCTCCTCTTCAGGGTGGCAAGGTTAGAGGTTTCATGTAGAAAGGATAACACAAGTTTTGAGGTGACATCCCAGAATAGTTGTGCTTGGGACACCTACTGGCGATGAAGGAGTTCAAATACATGAGTAAACCAAAATAATCATTATCATTATTCTTGAAGAGATTATTGATGATTTGCATTCCTCATTCGGCATCACCATTGGGCTGGTAGCACCTGGTAGAAGATGTTACATTTTCAAATCTGCAGTCTTGAACCTCACCTGTTGGCATAACCAAGTTTGGCGTTAGCTGCTGCACTCAGTGTTAATGACATGACCATCCCTCTCCATTTTCTTTGGTATTTTCTGGCACTGCTGACCATGGATTCTCATGCTACAGGATACAGTGATGTTGCCATTAAGAGAAGCTGGTGGTCTGCCTTTTGTCTTTTTTCCTCTGGTCTTGATTGAAAGAAAGTTTTCATGAGGTCTGTATCTTGGTTTTGTGGCACATGGCCTAGATATCTGAAGTTCCTTTCATTTATTAATGCAAGAAGTTTGCTTCTTGTTCCCAGTTTGTGTAAAATCCTTTCATCTGATCAATTGACTTTGAACAGTCTTCTTTTAAAAAAAACCCCAACCCATATATCAGTAGCTTTGATTCTATTCATCGTCTTTTCTTTGTATTGGTAATTCACAGCCATATAGTTTGGTGGGCCGTGCTATGCATTTCAGTATCATCGTTTTTCAGCTGGTAAGGAATGCTGCAATCTTTCCAGATGTTGTTTAGTTGGATCCTTTGCAGAATCCTTGATTCTGTGTGTGTGTGTGTGTGTGTGTGTGTGTGTGTGTGTGTGTGTGTGTGGCGCGTGCATGTATGTGTGTGTGTATGATGTGTGTGTGGTGTGTGTGTGTGCATGTATGTGTGTGTGTGTGTGTGTGTGTGTGTGTGTGTGTGTGTGTGTGTGTATGTGTGTGTGAAAGTCAAAGTCAAACTTTTATTTCCAGATGGTACATTGAGTAAGCAGTGCAATTGCTTTTTTTCATCAAGCCATCCATCTAAGAAAAAAACACACAAAAAAACACAAAAAAAACAAAAGGAGAAAAAAAGAGAGAATAATCATATTTGAACAAGGAAAAACTTAAAGAAGATATGTGGTACAAATGAAAAGATTAAAAATGAACTTGAAAAATATTCACACCAAAAGAAGTAACTACACACACACACACACACACACACACACACACACACTATATATATATATATATATATATATATATATATATTATATTTTATACCACACGCACACAAGGAAAATAATGCATGGTTACTTAAAAATCGTTTTACACACACACATACAAACCTATATCAATTCCCTCCTCCAAAACAAGTATGATGCATACAAAGAAAAACAATACATTACAAAGCAATGGATTCGAAGCTGAAGGGAAAACAATCACATTAATTTCCTTCCTTTTTCTCAGTCCTTCATCCCAAACACTTGTGTTTATAGATTTACACAAAAACATGTCAGCGTTTATCAATAAGTGCATTCAGGTACATTAAAAAAAAATCGCAACTAACTTGAGCACAGCTCATCAATTGTATAATTAAAAAAGCAATAATTTTTTTTAATTAAAAATATTTAAAAATAATTTAAAAAAAAAAAAAAAAAAAAAAAAATATATATATATATATATATATAATAAGTTAAAGTTAAAGTCTGCCGAGCCTAAGGCTCATCAGGCCGGTGCTTATCCCGGTTTCTGTGGCGCTAGCGACTGAGAGTCATAGACTCCCTGGATAGGACGCCAGTCTATCGCAGGGTTAACCCCCAACACAAGGTTGGTACCCCTTTTACACCTGGGTGGGGTGAGAAAATAGCCGTTAAAGTGCCTTTTCCAAGGGCACAACGCCATAGCCGACAGCTGGATGAACCCGCAACCTTTAGATTACGAGTCAAACGCCTAAACCACTCGACTACCGCGCGCTTATATAATATATAAAAACAAACAAAAACAAAACCCAAAAAACAAACAACAAAAAATAATCCCACAAAAAGCACATACAAGAAAAAAACCACAACATTTCCTATAACTAAATATCTCATGTACTGTATCAACACACACACACACACACACACCACACCACACCACACCACACCACACCACACACACACCAGAACAAACATCCAAACCAAAGAGAAATCAAACAGATAAAATCAGGCAACCCCCCCCCCCCCCTATAAAATGTTAAAGCCCAACCAAACATCAGCATCAACAACAACAATAACCACACACCAACTCACTCACCACACACACACACACACACACACACACACACACACACACACACACACACACACACACACACAATCACATAGCAAAATCAACCATCAAGGTCTAATATCTTATCAAGTCATCTATAAGTAACATCAAGAGATGAATCTGTAACCCCCCTCACAAAACGTATTTTTGTGTTTGGCGTTACTAAGCGTCAAGTTCAGTAACTCCCTTGTAGAGTTGAGTGATCGTCCCTTAAAAAAGAGTGCCTATCGGGATACTTCTGTTTTTTAAATCTCACTTCCTGCCTGGGCCTAGTGAGGGAAAGACGCGTGACAGAGACTCGCTTCTCGCTGAGTCTAGATGTTCCCCATTAAGGTTGGTTTATCTTGTTAATTTTGTTTTTGATCAAACTATCTGTTTAAGCAAATTTCAGCTTAATTCAGAATAGTTTTGGAAGGTTCATGAAAACTATATGTTTGATTTAATTTCACAGGCTTTCAACCTGTGAATTAACAGTGAACATAAGTGATTGCTTCGAACAAAGGAAGCGTGGGGTAAATTTTGGCGCGTCATGGTCCTTGTTGTAAGATTAATTTTTGGTAGGATATTGTTCAGTTATTAAAATGCTGGAAATATTCTAGTATGACTTTACACTACAAATGTATGGGTGTGAAGGACTACTTAATTTTTGTAATGATTTTATCACTACGAATTCTGATGTATTTGTGATATATCATTTAGGAAATTCAAACAGTTGAAATATCAGTGGGGGCATTAATTTAATTTGATAGGCTTTTAGCCTGTGAATTAACAGTGAGACCTAGTGGTTGTTTTGAACAAAGCATGTAAATGTTAACACAGTCATGGTTTTTGTTGTAAACTTAATTTTTGGGTAGAATATTGTTCAGCTATTATTAAAATGCTGGAAATATTCTAGTGTGGCTTTACACTACAAATATATGGGTGTGAAGGCCTACTTGATTTTTAAAATGATTTCATTCATTAAGAATTCTGATTTATTTGTAATAAATCATTTAGCAATTCTAAAATAGGTGTAATGGCATTGGAATGTCATTGTGGACATTTATTTAAAATAAATTAGTCCTTCTTATTAATGTTTGCACAGTTTCATAGGATGGACCATCATCTGTCCTAAAGTAAATGAAACTTGTGTAATACTACTAAAATTATGTAATAATTTTAGAGGTGATGTTTTTTTACATTGTATGTTCTTTTGATTACAGGAACATCGGTTGTTCCCCTGTCACCTTCTCCTTGCACCAGCATCCCCTCCTCAAGCCTTCCATCTGGTTTGTAACTAAGATTGAGCCATTGATTCTAGGTGTTTGGAACTGAACAGAATATATCTTTTGTTTTTTCTTAATTGTACTTGTAGTACAGTTAGTCATTGGTGTTTTGTGTTATGTTGGTAGTGTTGTAGGTTGTGTTGTGGAATATATGTGGTAAACCCAATTTGCTCGGTCTGGAGTCGCATTGAATGAATGGTGTTATTTGTCACGTTCAGTGTATTCGGTGTGGCTGCTGAGTGAGTTGAGGTTAAGTAATTTCACTTCACCTACTTTCCTACCTCTTCTGTATTTCCTTTTCCTCTATTTTTCTACTATCCTCTTTTCTATCCCCCCTTTATCACTCCCGGCCCATAAGTAGCTGAGCCCTACTTTTCTTTAGGGTTACTGAAGAAAATAGGAATTGTTCTAGTCCAATCCATCCAAAGCCTTTTTATGCCTTCTTGGCATGTAGGGCAGCAACAAAGGTTCTCCACTCCTGCCTGTCTTGGGCCAGTTTCTGAATGGTTCCCCAGGAGTGTTGGAGGGTCTTCAGCTCTGTTTCTATTGTCCGACGCCAGGTGTTCTTGGGTCGTCCTCGCCTGCGTTTTCCGTCTGGTGTCCAGTGGAGGGCTGTTCGGGCGATGTTCCCTTGTTCCCGTCGGCTGATGTGTCCTATCCATCTCCATCGTCTTTGCATAATGATGGTATCTATATTTTCTTGGTCGCAGCGGGCCAGGAGTTCTTGGTTGGAGATGGTCTCAGGCCAGAAGATGCACATTATTCTCCTGAGATTCTTCGTGTGGAATGTAGACAGTTTGTTAATGTCATTCTCAGTCATCCTCCAGCATTCCGAGCCATACAGGAGGGTGGAAAGTACGCAGCTCTGATACAGTCTTAGTTTGGTCTTTGTGCTGTATTGGGATGACTTCCACACATTGTTCAGATTTCTGTAAGCAGCTCTTGCTTTGTTGATGCAGTTTTTGATGTCACTGCTTGCTCCGCCATCATGCCTGACAATACTCCCAAGGTATGTGAACTCTTCAGTTGTTGGCAGATCTTCTCCATTCACTGTGACAGGAGAGGGATTCTGAACGTTTAGCATCATCACCTCTGTCTTCTTCTGGCTGATTTTCAGGCCTACTTGCTGGGCAAAAGTGTTGAGACAGGATGTCTTCTCCTGGATATGATGGTGGGTGTGTGAGAGCAGTGCCAGATCGTCAGCAAAATCTAGGTCTCCAAGTGTTGTGAAAGGGGTCCATCTGATGCCCCGCGGCTGGTCAGCTGTTGTCTGTCTCATCACCCAGTCGATTGTTAGGTTGAAGAGCAGTGCCGACATGGGGCAGCCTTGTCTGACGCCGGTCTTTACACTAAAGCTGGTTTCACTGTTTCCTACTCTGCATGTGAAGTTTTTGTAGAAGCTCTTAATGACTTGTACAATCTCCTGCGGTATTCCATATGCTCGGAGTATGCACCATAGACTTTTTCGATGTATGCTGTCAAAGGCTTTCTCAAAGTCTACAAAGTTGATGTACAGCTGTCTCTGCCATTCCGTGCACTGTTCGATGATGTTGCGCAGGGTAAAGATCTGATCTGTGCATCCTCTTCCTGGTCAAAAACCTGCCTGTTCTTTTCTGAGTTGTTGGTCCACTGCTTCTGAGATTCGCTTAATTATTATTTTTGCTAGGATCTTGCTGGGAATAGATAGCAGAGTGATTCCTCTCCAATTGTTACAGTTGCTCAGGGCTCCTTTCTTTGGGATCTTCACAATGACTCCTTTTGTCCAGTCTTCTGGTAGCTGTTTCTCCTCCCATATAGCAGTAAAGAGTGGTTGTAGAACCGTGGCTGCAAACTATGTGTCTGCTTTGAAGAGCTCTGCATTTAGGTTGTCCTGGCCAGGGGCTTTTCCGTTCTTGAGAGATCTGATGGCTGTTATAATTTCTTTCTTCTCTGGTGGAGTGGTGTTAACACTGAGGTCGGCATCAGGGTCTTGTACATCCGCCTCTTCAGTTGGTGGCGGTCTGTTGAGAACTTCGTTGAAATGTTCTGCCCATCTAGCATCTTGTTCTGCTTCTGTGGTAAGGAGTCGGCCCTGTTTGTCTTCAATCGGCGTCTCGGTGTTTCCCCGGTATTTGCCACTGACAATTTTGGTGATCTTAAACACCTGTCCTTGTTCTCCTTTGGCGGCGGGCCTCTTCTGCTTGGCTTGCAATATCATCCAAGTAGGCTCGTTTGTCTGCTCTTGCCATCTTCTTCACAGTTTGGTCTGCTTCTCTATACTGTTGTTTGAACCTCTCTCTTATTCTCTCGGACTTGGTTTCCAAAATTTTCTTCTTCAGTTCTCTCCTGTTCTCAATGGCCTGCCAGGTGTCTGTTGTGATCCACTTTTTCCTCTTCCTCTGTCTCTGTCCTAAGCATGTTTCGCTGGCTTGTGTGTAGGCTGTTTTGACTTGTTCCCACATGGTGTTAATACCAGTCATGTCTGGTTGTGCGTAATTTTCAGCATCCACCAGTGCTTGGAACTTGTTTTTCAGCTGAAGGATGAAAGCATTCTTTGCTTTGGTGTCATGCAGCTTCTCCACATCAAACTGTTGTTGTCTCAGTTTCCTAGATATATTTTTCCTCAGCTTTACTTTGAGGATGGCAGTGACAAGGTGGTGGTCACTGCCAACATCAGCTCCCCTCTTTACTCTTACATCTAGCAGCGATCTTCTCCATGTCCCATTGATCATCAGGTGGTCGATCTGGTTCTTGTCTCTTCCATTGGGGGAGCACCAGGTAAGCTTGTGGATTTCAGGGTGTGTAAACAGTGTCCCTCCAATAATGAGGCTGTTTGTCATGCAGAGTTCCACCAGTCTCTCTCCGTTGTCATTCATGGTGCCACATCCTTCCTTTCCCATGGCTCTTTCTTGGCCTATGTTGTTATTTCCAACTTTTGCGTTCAGGTCGCCCATTACAATCTTCATGTCATGGCTTGGGATATCTTCCAGTTCTGCTTGTAGTTGTGCATAGAATTCGTCTTTGTCTTCTTCTGCACTGTCGTTAGTTGGTGCATAGCATTGGATGATAGTGGTGTTAATGTGTCTCCCCTTCATTCTTATCTTCATCAACCTGTTGTTGATAGGTTTCCACTCCATCAGGCACTTCTCTATTCCTTTCTTCATGATGATGGCTACTCCTTCACGGTGCTGGTTGTCCCTTCTGCCGCTGTACAGCACTGTCTCTCCTGTGTTGGTTTTGCATCTGCCTGATCCTGTCCATCGGCTCTCGCTGACTCCTAGGATGTGTAGGTTGTTGCGTTTCATTTCTGCTGTAACTTGCGCCAGTTTTCCTGTCTCGTACATCGTTCTAACATTCCAGAATCCTATTCTGGTTTTGGTTTTGGCGCTCAAGACTTCCATCTTCCTGCCAGTGGCTTCCTCTCGGCTTTCACCACTGCCATTCATACGAGTATCTTTCGATGACTCTGGAAGCCTGTTGCACCCAGTAGCGTTGAATTTCTTTGTTGCTGTTTCTGTAACAATCTTTTTTTTTACAGAACGGGGTTGTTAGCCCTGTGTCCAACCCCCTACCTGGGGGAGTGGTGCCACCTTAAGTCGCCTCTTACGACATGCCTGGCTGGCAGGCAGGGACCCTATTCTTGTAATGCTCGCTTTGCAAGCATTCCCCGGGAGTCCCACGGGGGAATTATTCTAGGGCTCTAAGATTTCCAGTACCGAATTAGGCGGAACGGGAATTAGAGTGGCGACTTAGATAATTCCCCGTGTAGGACCCGTTACAAATCTAAATGACCATATAAACTGTGATCATACCATATTTATAATGATAATAATGACTATCAGCGATACATTCATCTCTCTGTCCCTCGCACACATGCTACATGTAACATTTTTAATTCAGTTGTAACACTAGGCCACAATACAAGTACGTTGGAATGAAACGGTAAGGAGTAATGTTATATCACAAGCAAATGTACATGTTTACAAGTCTTGTTCTATACACTTATCTATGAAATATTTTTTTAGATGTGCTTTAAAATTATCTTTGTTTTTGATACATTTCAAATTTTTTGGTAGCTTATTCCATAGGTCGCTACCTGAATATAGTAGGCTTGATTTATATAGATTATTTCTGGGTCTTGGAAATGTTAGCAAATTGTTGTGTCTGTGTTGATTGATTTTGAAAGTATTGGTAATCTTGGGAGGTGCAGTTTGGTTAACAACTTTTTGCATAAACATGGCTTTATTGAAGGAAAGTCTGTTTTGAAAAGTCAGGACGTTTATTTTCTTATAATCCTCAACTGTCAGGGTACTTGATTTTAACAGGACAAGTTTTACTGCTCTTTTATATAAACGATGAATGAATTTCAAGTTCGTTTCACTACAGGTATCCCATATAGTTGATGCATAGTCAATAATAGGTAGAATGTGTGTGTGTGTGTGTGTGTGTGTGTGTGTGTGTGTGTGTGTTTGAGGGTACCTTGAACATCTTATTACAAACAATCGTTAATTTTGTGCCAGATTTACAGTCACAAAGTTCAGAAGAGCCAGAAGAGAATGTTTTGACCAAACCTGATGAGACCACAGATGTCATTCTGGAAGTGGAAGGGAGAGAACTTCATGCAAACCGTGCAGTACTGGCGCATTACTCGCCCGTTTTTCATGCCATGTTCTTCACCAGTTTCAAGGAGAAGTCCACCCACAGAGTTCCTCTTCCAGGCAAAAACTACAAGATGATGGTCACCTTTTTCAACCTTCTGTACCCAAGGAGTCTGTCTGCAGAATGCATCATTGATGGTAATTTTATTAATTTGTTGTCATGTTGAGTTTTCATTATAGACATATAAAATCTTCAAATGGCATACTAATAATTATTCCTTTCATAAAGTGTCCGAAGAAAATGTTTGGTTGTGTTAACTGTTGGCACCACACCTTCATCCTTGGCTTTTGGAATTAACCAGGGAACCTGACTGTTTTAATGCGCATGTAGGGTTCTAATAAGAATAATAATGTATGGAATTTTTATAGCACTGAATCTTGAAAAGCAGGCAATTCAAAGCATTTGTATTCAAAACATTTACATGCATCCATCCGCCCACAAATAAAATGAACAGGTATTAAATTTACACACACACACACACACACACACACACACACATGGATAGCCCAGTGGTCAGAACATTGCACTGGCAATTTGACGACCCAGGTTTGAGTCCTGTCAAGATTTTTCTCCTGACTCCACTCCCCCCAAAAGTCCTTCGGATGAGACTTTAAACCGAGGCCCGTGTGCGAACGCACGCAGAACATCTTCAGCACACGTTAAGTCCTGTTCCGCTTTTTGTAAGAGTAGGCCATCATGTGCCGGTGGGAACAGATGACATTAATTTTACAAAACTGCATACACATGGGGACTGGACGTAAAAAAGCACAATCGTGCTTATTCCATTATCCTCGATATAAAAGAATAAATCAAATCATCAAACACACACACACACACACCACACACACACACACACACACACACACACACACCACACACACACACACACACACACACACACACACACACACACACACACACACACAGGCTGTCCAGTGGTCTTTATTTTAATGAAAAAGTTGACAAAGCAGCCAGAAGGGCAGCAAAACATTCTAGCTGTTCAAATGTTTTAGACATTCCTCTTTCTCTTCATGAGGGTTATGCTTTGCTTCAAAATGTTTGCTGGAAACATGTAAAAAAGAAACAGGAAGAGGCTGGCTATCCCCAGCATACTTGTTCAGTTATGGATATTGAGAACATCCTTTGTACTCAGTATGGCTTTCGAAAATCCAGTACAAGAAAAATTGTTTCTCTAACCCACAAACTGAAATTAAATGCATTTCAAGCAAATTTTGGCAAAAACATACAATGCATATTTGATGAAAAATTTTCCAATGTTCATGTTTTGTATCAATGTCAAGGTTTAAAACTGTTCCTACCAGCATTGCAAGACAAGTCTCTGCATGAAGTGTTCATCAATCCAAAGTTATTGTGTGAGATAACATTGTCTCTGATGGGATCTCCAGTATTATCTTTTTTGTCAAGTAGGACCACAGAATTATAACACTGTTACTGTTGCAATCTACAGTTTGCTTTATTCACGGCAATCTTTTCATGTAGTTAGCAGTGGTCCATTTTATTATTTTAGAGTGATTTTCCATTGTTTTGTGTTTTTGATATTATTTACATTTCGTATGCCATGTTTTGCAACATCCTGCTTACTTGGTTTGGTATCAGTCTTTTTATGCACGTAAATACCAACATAATAGCCGCCGCTGTAGCCTAGTGGTTAGGGCGTTGGACTCGTAATCTAAAGGTTGCGGGTTCGATCCCAGCTTTCGGCTTTGGCATTGTGCCCTTGGAAAAGGCACTTTACGGCTATTTTCTCACCCCACCCAGGTGTAAAGGGGGTACCAACCTTGTGTTGGGGGTAACCCTGCGATAGACTGGCGTCCTATCCAGGGGGGAGTCTATGACTCTCAGTCGCTTAACGCCACAGAAACCGGGATAAGCACCGGCCTGATAAGCCTTAGGCTTGGGACAGACTTTAACTTTAACTTTAAATACCAACATGCATCGCTTTTTCATTAAGCTCTGATCTCATTATGCCCCCCCCCCCCCTCCTCCCCTATCTTCTTCGTCTAATATCACTTTAAGTGAACAGATGTAGAATCAAAGACAAACAAGCTGTCCATCTGACCTCACTGAGACTATCTGACCTCAATGAGGTTCTTCATCTGACCTGAGACTCTCCATATAACCTCAATGAGACTCTCCATCTGACTTCACTGAGTCCCTCCACATGCCTTGTAGAGTGGCCGAGTCTATGAGGCAGTCGTGGTAATTTTTCTGCTTGTGCCAGCAGTTACATTTCACGTGGTGATGGAGATAACAGCTCTTCCTCTGATCTTAGTTCACAGGGGTCTGCCAAAAGCACACTTTTCACCTCCACCCTGATAGGCAAAGGAAGGTGCATCCCTTGAATAGCCAGCAACACACTTGTTTAGAATGACATCTGTTATGGATTTCATTGTCATGGACAGCAGACTCATTATAGTTCACCTGCCTTTGATATCTCCGATTCAAATATGAACATCAACTACAGACTATGATGGAGACATAGGAGAGTTTGACACCCAGCATCAGAACACCATAGGCAAATCCAATAAGGAAGTTATTGTACAAGGAAACTGGATGCCAAGGTTAGTACTGATGCCCCAAAAGACTGGAATGATCATTGCAGACCATCTTGCAATGCTGATTCGGTGAGTGACTGCCGTGGCGTGCGGTCGCGGTTCAGGCACGCTCTCATCACTGAAGTTTGATTTCAGTTCATACGTTGAATCGCTGACTCGACTGATATTTTTTGGACTTAGTTTTTTTTTGGCCACTTTTCTTTGGCTGCCTGGTCCTGGACATTGCTTAAATCCGCCGTGTATTACACCTTGTGGGCGTTTTTCTCTGTTTTGGTATTGTTTATAAATCACGTAATGTCGTCTGTTCCGCCAATTTTCCTGAAAGTTCGAGACGTTCCCTATTCCCAAGAAAACCGTGTAACGGGTCTGGAGCTGTGTTTGGCTGCGGAGCGGACAGCAGGCTCTGGCACCATTGTCGGAGCACAGAACATCCGAAGTCTCTGGCGAATATACCCAACCTCCAAACAGGCAAGAAATGATCTGCTGATAAAAGGTATGACGGTTCGTAATACTGTTCTGCAAGTCGCTGACACTAACCCTTTTATCTTGCGTGAGGGATCGGGGGAGGAAAAAGCAACTACCAAAGTTTGGGTGGCTGACATTCCTATGTCTGTCGCTAACAGAGAAATTGAACATTCTCTAGTCAAAGTGGGGTGCGAGTTACGATCAGACATCAAACAGGAGCGCTATAGAAACGCAGACAATAAATTAACCAGATTTGAAACGGGAAGGAGATTTGTTTTCATCACAGTTCCCACAGTCCCTCTTGAAAAAACTCTCAAAGTTGGCCCATTCACTGCCACCATTTACCACAAAGAACAAAAGGACGTTCGGAAAACTGTTATCTGTTCTAACTGTCTGCAGCCCAACCATCATGTGTCAGTATGTGTAAACGAGGTGGTCTGTCGCGAGTGCAAACAGCCAGGGCATAAAAGAGGAGATGCCTGCTGTGAAGTCAGACCTGATGCCAGTGTGGACAGACAGCTAGCTACAAGGGAACTGCAGGGGCAGAGTTCCGGAGAGGTGGCGACCGGCCAGAACAAGGAGCAGAGGAAGCAAGGAGAACAGATGTCCCCTAGTATTCCTGCTGGAACGAGGACAGTGGGCGGAGAGAAATCGGGAGGGCAAGGGAAAGGAGGAAAGTCAGTGACCACTGCTCCCTGGGAGCCAGATAGGGGTAGGCCCGCTACAGCAAGAGAAAGGGTAGCCTCCAAGAAGCAAACCACCCTGCACTCCAGCATAGCCCCCCGTGACGACCGTCAACGTCATCGCTGGGGAACAGGAAAGTCCACAAGCTGGTGCAGCAGGGAAACTGCCACGACCTGACTCCAGAGATCTGGAGGGAGAAGAGGATGGAATGTCAGACTGTTTCAGAGAATGACCAGTGTTGACCGAGATGATGAAACCTTTACTCTTTCCTCCCCCTCCTCCCCCACCCATTGTTCCCCTTCTTTTGACAGCCCAGTGTTGTTTTGTTTTTGTTTTTCTTGTTTTTCGCTTTTTTTTTTTTTTTTTTCTTTTTTTTCTTTTTTCAAATCAACTGCCGGGCGTCCTACCCAGGTTCTTGGATGCTGATTATATATGAATAGCCCTATAAGCTAAACATAAGATATAATTATTAACGGTGTAGATGGACAAACTTAGAATATGTTCCTTGAACTGTAGGGGTTTAAAAAATAAATGGAAGCGTAAAACTTTGTTCAGGTACTTTAAATTACAAAACTTTGATATTATATGTATGCAAGAGACTCATATTTCAAACAAAGATAAACCAGCCTGGGAGAAAGAATGGGGAGGTAGAATCTTTAGTCAAGAGGGAACATCACACAGTAAAGGCCAAGTTATTTTGATTTCTAGACACTTTAGGGAAGAAGTTGAACAAGCAAAAGCGGAGGAACGTATACTGGTAGTCAAGATAAACTACAAAGGATATCCTTTAAATATAGTTAATATTTATGGCCCTAATGACACGGTAGAAAAAAACCAAACTTTTTTCCATTCTCTGCATTGGAAACTCGAGGACCGAAACGAAGAAAGTCTGATTTTGTGTGGTGATTTTAATTGTGGGTTGAATAATAACCTTGACGTTATATCTGGAAATCTTCACAATAGGACTGAAGTAAGAGCTTTTCAAGCTGCATTGCAGGAGCTCTCATGCACAGATGTGTGGAGGTTTTTCCACCCAGAGGAAAGGGACTTTACCTGGAATAGGTACTGTCCATTTATTGCCCGTCGTCTTGATTATTGCCTTATGTCTGACGAGCTTCTGCACCCGTGTTCATCCGTTAAACACTACCCTGTTCCTAACTCTGATCACAAAGCTGTGATCATAGAACTAGAAGAAAGTCAGTTTGAGCGAGGCCCAGGATATTGGAAATTTAATAACAGCTTGCTTAGAAATGAACACTTTGTTAAAGCAATGAATGATTTTTTACAGGAAGAATTGCAAAACGATGAATGTCAATCAGGCTCTCTTAACAAATGGGAGGTACTAAAAGCAAAAATGTGACGCTCCACCACATAATGAGACGGAGTGCACATGAAGTCAATTTTTAGTTATTGACATGTTATTAATGTCCAATAAAGTGGCTATCAAATACAAAAAACAGATTGAAAATCGGACAATTCTGTGCAACATTGTTACAAATTGAAATGATAGACTGCAGGATGTGACAAAATGAGAAACGGGCAAGTTTATTTTAGTAACAGGTTGTCAGAATAAGTGCTTTGGTATTTTCAAAACACATTTAAAAGCAAAAGGAATAAAAAGTATGCCTTGATATTTCATTATAAGGTAGATAAACGGATATAGTTTAATGATCAATCAAAATCTCAAAATTGACAACTTGACCCCCACCTGCCTTTAAAGGCTCCTAGCGCAAAATTGGGTAATGTGCTAAGCGACTCATTTCGTGGTGGAGCGTCACAAATAAGAAACTTCTGTAGAAATTTTGGTAGATGTCTAGCCTGTCATAAAAGAAATGAAAAAGCGGATTTACAAAACCAATTAAAACACATAGAGACCAACATTATAAAAGAACCTCAGAGTATTAAGTTACAACAAGAATTACAAAAAGTAAAACACAAGCTAGAAATCTTAGAAATGCAAGAAGCTAAAGGTGCCCAAACTAGAGCCAGGATTAAGTGGATAGAAGATGGAGAGAAAAACTCTAAATATTTTCGTCATCTGGAGAAAGTAAGAAAACAAAAAAATGTAATGACCCGTCTAGTCACAGAATCAGGGCAAGTATTGACTACTCCCACAGATATAATGTCTGCACAAGTGTCTTTTTACAAAAACTTGTATGATCAGAAAACTGATGATGAAAACGTTAAAGAGACCACAGATGAATTTATAACTGGTATCAATGTTCCCCGTCTTAATGACACAGATGCAAAACTATGTGAAGGACTTGTGTCAGTTGGTGAAGCATCACAGGCTCTAGCAAGAATGGAAAATGGTTCAGCTCCAGGGATGGATGGAATTACTATAGAATTCTTAAAGTTTTTCTGGTGAAAATTAAACAAAATTCTAACTGCATCTTTTAACGAATCATTTGAGAAAGGCGAGCTGTCATACACGCAATACCAAGGGATAATATCTTTGATCCACAAAGGGAAAGACTTAGACAGAGAACATCTAACAAACTGGAGACCTATAACTCTAACTAATACTGACTATAAAATTTTAGCTAAAATAATTGGGATCCGATTAGGTCAAGTTATACCAAAATTAGTAAGTGAAGATCAAGTTGGTTACATCAAAGGAAGAAACATAGCGACAATAATTCGTACTATTAATGACACTATTAACTATCTCAATGAATCAGGCAAAGCAGGTTATTTACTGGCTCTAGACTACTCTAAAGCATTTGACTCTATATCAAAATCGTATTTGCTCCATACGTTTGACGTATTTGGCTTTGGGCAAGATTTTAAGAGGTGGGTAATGGTTTTGATGAAAAACCCTGTAAGTCACATAAGCTATGGAGGATGGGTATCAGAGAGCTTCAAAATTAATTGTGGAATTAGGCAAGGATGTCCTTTTTCCCCTCTTGCATTTGTTTTAGCTGTAGAATTGCTAGCTATCAAAATAAGAAACTCTCGGATAGAAGGAATACAATTACCAGATGTAGGTAGAAGAAGCACTATTCATCTTAAGATATTGCAATTAGCTGATGACACAACTTTATTCTTGAAGAATAAAAATGAGATAACCTTTGCAACTGAAATAATAAAACAATTTGCCTGCTTCTCTGGATTACAGTTAAATAGGAATAAAACAAAGTTATTAGTAATGGGAAAAGGCTGTGTAGTTGACAATGATCTGCCGTTTGATATTGTTAATAAAATTAAAATATTGGGAATAGGTTTTACACCTGGAAAAATGGCTAAAGAGATAGAAGACAACTGGGAAAAAAGATTAACGAGCTTACTTACCATGATTAAAGAATGGTGTAAAAGGGATCTAAGTATACAAGGCAAAATTGTAGTAATAAAAACTTTTCTGATCAGTCAGTTCACATATGTTATGCAGTCAGTAGGTCTTCCAAAACCCATTCTTATAAAAATCAATACAATCTTGTACAAATTTCTTTGGCAAAGGAAGTATAGCAATAGACGGGCGTTCGAAAAAGTCAAACGGAAAGTAATGAAAACGGATTATAAAGACGGGGGTTCGAATATGGTTGATATGGTCGAAATGCAGGAGATATATAATTTGCAGTGGATAGGTAGACTGCATAATAGAAACACAGGCACCTGGTGTGCCATCCCTCTTTGGTATTTAGATAAAATTGCCCCAGGTCAACATGTGTTTGAAGTTAATTGTTATAGCAATGAAATGCAAGGACTTTCAGTTGTGAAGAACGGATTCTGGAAAGAAGTATATGCAACATTTTTAGACAAAACGTCAAAAACTAGATAAGAAAACGTATTAGCAGAACATATCAGACAGCAACATCTCTTTAATAACAGACTTGTCAAGTATAAACATAGAATAATCAACTTTCAAAAATGGAAAGAAAAAGGGTTTTTACGAGTTAAAGATATTTACAAGCCACAGGAAAAACGTGTCCTGTCATTGTATGAAGTGACTGAGGTGCTGAACCAAAATAACGCAGTAACTCTATTTCAGTATTATGCAATAATAAACGCAATCCCTAGACCATGGATTGAAACAATTACCGAGGGAACGGTTGATCTGTCAGTGGAAGAGCATGGAACTTTAGAAGCAAGCAAATTTGACGCCAAACCAAAGCAAATTAAGCATTATCTGATGGCAAAAAATGTAAATGAATCATTAACTCCTCATGCAGTTGACTTCTGGAAAAGAAAACTGGACTACACCGTTGACAAACATGTATGGCTGATGCCAAGATTGGCTACAAATGAAGTAAGACTGAGAGAGCTGCAATGGAAAATATTCCACAATCTGTATCCAACTAATGTTTTGCTACATAAAATGAGTGTAACTGATTCCGTGTATTGTGACAACTGCTTAAACACAGTCGATTTCATGGACCATTTCTTTTATGAATGTCCGTCTGTAAAACGGTTTTGGGCATTTATTGACTCCACTATCTTGTCTGTAACTGGGAAGCACCTTCATCTTTCAGTAACTGACATTTTGTTTGGCTATAATCCAAAGAACCTAACTGCAACAAATTGCTAGATCAACAAAATGATTTTGCTTGGAAAAGTGTGTATTAGTAAGATTAAAAAGACCAAATCTACCCTACAATACCAGGTGGTTTTTGAACAAGAAGCAGACCTGAGAAAAGTACTGTGAACCTGATTATCTGTAACTATAACAATATGTCAATAGTGTAAAATCTAGCAGAAAAGTTTTTAACTTTTTTTTTTTCAGACATGTATATAAACATTCTTTGCTTGTAAAAAAATTAAGTTTACCCAGTTTCTATGAAAGATAGAGATTGTGAAAGAATTTACCTGGTTTTGTGGAAGAAAGAGTGTTTATAGTTTATGTGGAAAAAAAGTTTACCTCCATGTGGAAGAAAGAGACTACCTGCTTTTTGCGGAAGAAAGAGTTCACCTGTTTTGTGGAAAAAAGACTTTACCTGGTTTTGCTAAAGAAAGACATTATCTAGTTTCTGTGGGAGAAAGAGGTTGCCTGTATTTTGTGGAAGAAATAGTTTACTTGTTTTGTGGGGAAGAAAGAGTTTACCTGTTTTTGTGGGAGAAAGAGTTTGACTGTTTTTTTGTGAAAGAAAGAGTTTACCTGCTTCTGTAAAAGATTTTTTTTCTGGTTTTTGTGGAAGAAAAAGTTTACCTGTTTTTGTAAAAGAAAGACATTATCTGGTTTTGTGGAAGAAAGAGTTTACCTCTTTTTGAGGAAGAAAGAGAATACCTGCTTTTGTGGAAGAAAATTGATCTAGTTTTGTGGAAGAAAGAGTTTACCTGCTTTTGTAGAAGAAAGAGTTTTCCTGGTTTTTTGTGGAAGAAAATTTTTTACCTGTTTTAAAAAAAAAAAAAAAATCTTGCAATGCTGCTACAAAGGACCTAGACAGATGGCTACTGGGGGTTCCCAGCTACAACTTAACATTACTCAGCACTCTTGCCAACAAATGAAAGTTAATGAACTTACAGTTGAACATGGCAGATGCCAAATGAAATCCACCATAACCAGATCGACTTTATCCTGGTACTGAACAGGTTCTGATCAATATCGGCAGAGTGAAAGTGGAGAAATTTGTTAGCACTGACCTGCAGTAATAAAGGTGTAGAGAGTCCTAAACAGGAATTCTCTAGGTCGCTGTTGTGTCTAGGACTGAAAGGGATTAATACAATAAAACTAGACAAGGATGCTTGGAGTGGAAATCTATATTGTTTTATTCTGTTTCTTGCTCAGTGGTTCCAGTCTCTATTTTAATATAACCGAATCCAACTGCCAGCTGGGTAATTACCAAAAGATGCCAAATCTCGCATGCACGAAGGAGAAATAAAAACAATGAAAATGAAAGTAACTAAAACACAACTTTCCTCCCAAGCTTTAAGCACAATGTGCATACAACACTATCACCCCCTAAAAGGATGTCATTTTGAAACCCCCCTTCCCACCTATCACACCTCCAAGTCAGACAACACAAAACAGGCACCAATTAATATTTCAAACATTTATTAAAACATCCCACCATTCATTCAAACAAACAAAAATGCTCGCCCAACATTTCCACCAATACAATACCACAACATCACAGCATCACAGCTTCACACCCACAGTCCAACCCAAACTCAATTTCTCAATCTCTACACAACAAAACTTACGTCAAATCTTTCAATATCAATGGCTCACAATTCTTAAACATCCACTGTAGTGTTCTCTTATACCAGTTATTAATCTAGGTTCATACCCAAATGTTCTCAGCATCAGATACTAGACTGAACACCGTATAAAGTTTCACTAATTCATTTAGGCTAATCTTCCATGTGTTTGTTGCCAACTGGATCGAAGCGGAACCCCCAGTTCCCTGTATGTTGGTCTTCTTACCGAACGGACGCGATACAAACAAAAAGGCCTTAAATGAACCATGCTACATCTCCCTATATTTGAGATGGACATTAATTGTTGAGGGAACATTTAGAGTCTTTGAGAATGGGGAGTGTATTGGCATATTTCAAAATAACAAATGTACTTCAAACTCAAAAGTCTACTGATTTACAGCAACTGTCCATGCTTTGAACACTTGTGGGGCAGGTAATATAATAGATCAAAACAAAATGAAATCAACTGTTTACTGTCCTTTTACGATGACTGGACTGGAATCCGGGTTACTCCTGGAACCAGGCTGGTCTGTGGATCGGACATCCACTGCGGGTTGTCACCAGTGGTGAAGACGGCAAGCTGGCGGTGAACCACAGACATGGGCTGAACCACGGCTGCTGGCACTATGGCTGTTGGCACTAGAGGACGGCTGGCTGTTGGCACCAGGATACAGTTGCTTCAGCGGCACCCCAGGGGACTGCTTCGTTGGCAGCACCAGGCTCGTGCCACCAGAGGATGTGGCGCCAGAGTGGGTAGTGGCGCCTGCTGCAGGGCTGTGAAGACCTCTGGACTGCGACTTTCTTGGCGACTGCATGGTCTGGTCAGGCTTTGACAGGGACTGTGGTGTTAGGAATGGGAATACTTAGCCAGGATTCAGGGGCATGGACAAGGCAGGGGAATGACCATGACCAGGCATGCAAGACATTGGATTCTGTCCTGCGACCTTGGCTCGGCTGAGCCCTTGGTCAACTTGGCAATGACGACCGGTGTCGTTCATCACCTTGAGATGACGGCGATTGTGTCGGAGCTGGCCCTTTGATGTGTCAATCAGGTAGGACCGAGGGGAAAACTGCTTCACAACACCACCTGGGTTTGTCCACTACTTCTCGATATCCAACTTTATGAGAACTTGATCACCTGGCTTGAGTTCTAACAGTCTCTGTGCCCCATGAGTTGCATCATAGTTCTTTTTGTTTTGTTTCTTTCTTGCTGCATCCTTCTTTTGAAATGCTGGTTTCTTCACGCTTGCAGGTTGTAGATTACTTGGCAGTGTGGGCAGTGTTGTTCTGATCTGACGGTTGAACAGGAGTTCTGATGGGCTTTTCCCTGTTGCTGATGAGGGAGTTGCATTGTAAGCCAGCAATCCTAAAAATGGATCTTGCTGCGCCAAGATTTTCTTTGCGATTTGCACTCCTCTTTCTGCTTCCCCATTGGATTGAGGGTGATGAGGGCTTGATGTCTGGTGGGAAAATGCCCAATCTACAGCAAACTTTTGAAACTCACTAGATGTGAACTGGGTACCACTGTCTGTTGTAATGGTCTGTGGCACACCATTCATGCCTGTAGAAGATGTGTTTCATTATGTCTGTGTGCTTTCCCACATCTTGTGCAGTTGAATCTTGACGGATTTTGCTGCTGTGACCTAGATGGTCCAGAATACCCATGACCCCTGTATGGCCTACTTCCCTGACCATGATCTCTGTTCATTCCTCTGTGACTATGATCACTCTCCCTTCTGTACTGCACAACATCTACCCCTGAACTAGCTGAAGGATGCCTCTGCTCCTTAAGTTGCAGTTTTACATGTTCATACTGTCTGGCTTGCTTCACTGCATCTGCTAGTGTCAGACCTGCTTGCAGTTGTAGTTTTTCTGACAATTCTCTGTCTCTGAGGCCTACTACAAGGCGATCCTTTATTGCTTCTTCTTTGTTTGTAAATTCTGAATGTTCTGCTAAATTGTATAAACAACAGACATAACTTTCCACATTTTCTGACTCCCCCTGTTGTCTGGAGTGAAACATGGTTCTTTCATGGATGACGTTTACCTGGGTGGTAAAGTATGTGCTAAACTTCTAAAATGTTTGCCAGTGTATGATCTTCACACACATCAAATGTGAAGCTCCACCACATAAGGAGTTGCATTGCACCAGAGGTCAATTTTTAATTATTGACAAATTATAAATCTGCAATAAAAAGGCTATTCAATACAAAAAAACAGATTGAAAATCGGACACTTCTGTGCAAAGCTATTACAAATTGAAATGATAGACTGCAGGATGTGACAAACTGAGAAATGGGCAAGTTTATTTTCGTAACATGTTGTCAGAATGAGGGTTTGAGTATTTTCAAAACACAGTTAAAATCAAAAGGAATAAAAATTATGCCTTGATATTTCATTACAAGGTAGAATAACGGATATAGTTTGATAATTGATTCAAATCTCAAAATTGACAACTTGACCCCCACATGCCTTTAATGGCTCCTAGCGCAAAATTGAGTAATGTGCTAAGTGACTCATTTCATGGTGTAGGGTCACAAATGTGCCGACAATTTTTTCTGCCTCACTTCCCATAGTATAAATCAGTGTTGATATTTGAACAGGTTTATCTTCTTGATCAAGTTTTGAAGCTTGTACATACCTGTCAAAGAGTTTCCTCCAGTCCACCACAATGTTGGTTTTTGGAAATTGAATGAATCTGGAGTCTTGATGTGTGCCATGCCGAATTTTCTGACAAAGCTAATATTACGTCTATTCTAGTATAATTTGATGTCTGGAACTGCACCGCTGCCACCATGTAGTGTTTTCTTACACCAGTTATTAATCTAGGTTCATACCCAAACGTTCTCAGCATCAGATACTAGACTGAACACCATATAAAGTTGCACTAATTTATTTAGGCTAATCTTCCATTTGTTTGTTGCCAGCCAGATCAAAGCGGAACCCCCAGTTCCCTGTATGTCAGTCTTCTTTCCGAGCAGACGTGATACAAAAAAAAAGGCTGTAAACGAACCATGCTACATCCACAAAAAAACATACAGTCGTATAATGTTCTAAATTAAACTCAAACCCAATGAAAAACGTATCCAAACAATGTATCTTGCATAAAAAAGAAAAAAAAAAACGCCTTCCACTCTCACCTTATCATCACACAGCTCTGTCCCAGGCTGTCTGGCATTGTCAGCAAACTAACTCCCCCCCCCCCCAAGACCAGAACCACAACATGGCTATGAGACCCTTCCAATAAATCCCAACATGCCCAATTTACGGAGATGTCCTGTTCACAAAAAAAAGGAGAAAAAAAAACGCAGGTGGAAAACGTTCCCAAGTCCTCTGGCACAACATGCACCAGTAAATAAAGTTCTCAAGTCCTCTGGCACATCAACAAACACAGGTGGGAAAAAAATCTTCAAGTCCTCTGGCACATCAATAACAAGCACAGATAAATAAAGTTTTCATAGTCCAGACAAATTACAACCAGCAATCCAAAAAACAAATTACTACAATACTCCAAACCGTCACTGCACCCCCACACACAACCAGCATCTTGCCACACACCAGTAAAACAACTGCAGTCAATAAATCAAACACCCATTACAGCAGAACATCACCAAAACAACCCCTCCCCTAAAAAAAACAACCCAAAGCTGTCAATTCCTCCTTCGAGGAGTGGCACAAAACCACAGTTAAATCACAAAAAAAGCTGGACAACTGAACACAAAACAAACAGCAGCTGTTGGCTCCTCCTCCGAGGAGTGGCACAAGGCACACAGCCCAAATCACCTGGATAAAACCCAAACTGGACTTGAACTAACAGAACAACCCCAGCTATCAACTCCTCCTCCGAGAAGTAGCACATTACCAGACCCTGCCAGAAGATTCCAAGGTGGAGCTTCTTGAAGGGCTGTGCAGAAAGTTAGATGGTTCTCTGCGTTCTGATGGCACGTCAGGTAACACTGCAAATCATTGGGGTTAAGGGGGGGGGGGGCTGTAACCTTTTTTCTTGTGTCTGGGGTGGACTACTGTGGAATAGTGTTGCAGAGGTACATGGCATATGTGAGCAGTATAGGTTTCTGGGTTTCTCTCTAAAACATCGTATCACCTCAATAATGAAGCATATTTTTTATGACAGAGAATGATCAAGGAGATATAACATCATGGACAGCACTTATAACACATTAACTAAAAGAAAAAAGTAAGGTCAAACATTACCACCCACCGCAGCTTGGCAACTATGCAAGCGTCTTTTTTTTTTTCTAAGGATTAGGTGAACAAAAATATCACCAGACCATCTGGTGAAAGATGCAGATTTGTTTGTATAGCCTTGAAGATAATAGAACAAAAGGTTGGGTAGCACTACTTTCTTCTTTTTGTCAGAGTCAATGTCCAATGCACACAGCATGTTTTCGAAATGATCAATCCATTTTTTCCAGTGGACACAGGCAGATTGTTCTTCGGTAGCCTATGTAGGCCTACTGAGAAAGAGGGAAAATTGGGTAAACTAGCCATACCTGTCTTTTTATCGTCATCGCCAATGTTGTGTCTGGGACTGAAAGGGATTCATACAATAAAACTAGACAAGGATGCTTGGAGTGGAAATCTATAGTTATTGTTTTATTCTTTTTCTTGCTCAGTGGTTCCAGCCTGTATTTTTTATATAACCAAATCCAACTGCCTGCTGGGCAATTACCTCACCTCACCTCACCTCATTCTCCTGACCGAATGGTCGTAGAGGAGACATGATGTTGATGACGTTGTTCTCCTCCATCCAGACCGGTCCTCTGCCCTGGGGATCAGCATTGCGCTGTCCATCCCGGTCCACTCCTTGACATTGTCCATCCAGTTCTTGGGTTGCCTTCCTCTGCGTCTGTCCCCTTCCAAGGTTCCCTGAAGAACTGTCTTGGGCAGCGTGTTGTGTCAGGTGACGTGCCCAAACCAAGACATCTTCCTCCTTTTTAGTATTGACAGGAGGGGTTCCTGGGGGCCTGCCAGCTGTGTAACTTGGCCCCGCACAAAGTCGTTGGTCTTGTGATCCCTCCACAAGATCCCACGGAGGCGTCTGAAGCATTTTGTTTTGAATGCTTGAATTCTTTTGGTGGTTTCAGCTGTCAGAGTCCAACTTTCACAGCCGTAGAGCAGTATGGACATAATTAGGGACTTGAAGATTTTCATCTTGGTGTGGAAACTGATGTCTTTGCTCTTCCAGATCTTGCTGAGTTTAGCCATTGCCGATGTTGCCAATTACCAAAAGATGCCAAATCTCACATGCGCAAACGAGAAATAAAAACAATGAAAATGAAAGTAACTAAAACACAACATTCACCACTCTAATTCCTGTTCCGCCTGATTGGGTACTAGAAATGTAGAGTCCTAGACTAATTCCTTTTTTTTTTTTTAGTACTCCTAAAGAGGAGTAGGGCTGACTACTAATTGGGGCAGGAGTGATAAAGGGGGGATAGAAAGAGGATAGAAGAAAAATAAGGAAAAAAGAAATGTAAAAGGGAGGTAGTAGGTAAGTGAAACCAGTTAATTCCTCAACTCGCTCAGCAGTCACACTGAATACACTGTGAACGTGACGAATAACACCATTTATTCAATGTAACTCTCCAGACCGAGCAAATTGGGTTTACACATGTATATATTTCACTAACACAACCTACTACACTACAACATAAATAATACAAATCACCAATTGTACTGCAAGTACAATTTAAACACAAGATAACTTTGTCCTTTTGTCCAGTCCTCAAAACACAAATTAAGAATCAATCTCAGATCCAAAACACAAAGACTAATGGACTCTAATGATAAGAATAGAGATAAAACGATGGGAAAAACAGCCATGTGTAAAAAGCAATGGGAAAACATCAATGTTCCTTAATGGGGAACATCAGACTCAGAAAGACTCCAGCCACAAGGCCTTTCCCTCACAGCTTCAAGCAGGAAAAATGACTTCTTGACAGGAGAATGCCAAGGGAGATCACTCTCACAAAACAAGAAAACTAACACAATAAGGAAGTTACTTCCACAGTATAGGGGAGACAACTGCAGTCACTAAATTTATATTTAGTAATACCAAACACAAAATACCTTTCTGTGAGAAGTGTTACAAAGGTAATAACACACACACACACACACACACACACACACACACACACACACACACACACACACACACACAAAGGCAATAGTGAAAACCCCATAAGATATACCCACTTTTTTTTTTTTTTTTTTTTTTTTTTTTTTTTTTTTTTAAATTTTTACTATTTGTTTGCATGACAGAGTAACAATTTGCAATATATTCAGAGTATGGATATAACAGATACAACCAAACAAACAGTCGGGAAAAAAAAAGAAGAAGAAAATAAGAGAGAGTACACAGATTACATTCGAGAATACCCCAAGTGAATTTTCAGTTGTTTTACAAAATAAGCAATGTAGCGATGCTACGTATTACATCAAAAAAAAACAATGCAGAAAACACAAAAAACAAACAAACAAAAAACCAGTTTCTTCAAAATGTTTCTACCCATCATCAACTAGTTGTTTGTAATGTTGCCATTTAGCTGCAAATACACTATAAGTCATGTTTGTTTTGGCAATATATTCTTTAATTTGATATTGTTTTGTCATATACTTTCTAAAAACCGAAAACATAGGTGCCGCTTTTTGTACTCTACATTTGTATATAAAAAATTTTGCAGTGATTAGTATTTCGTCTAGTATTTCATCTCCTTTTGATCGAGAATCAAATCCAAATAAAATCTGTTCTTTTGACAGCACTAGACCATGTGTATTGGCACAATTTTTATGAAGAAAGTTTTGCAATTCTGTCCAAAAATAAGAAGTTTTGCTGCAAGCATAGAATAAATGGTCAACAGTTTCTTTCTCAGAAGTACAGAATGTGCATTTATCATTTTCAACAATTTTCATTTTTTCAAGAATATTATTTGTAGCTAGAATTTTGTGGATCAGTCGTATCTGGAACCATTTCATTTTAATTTCTTTTATCTTATGCACCTTGTCAAAAACCTTTATCCAGTTAAGATCCCTTGGTATTGTTTTGTTCCACTTGTCACAACACTTTGGCAGAATGTTATCTGCAACCAGAATATCATAATAAGGGCGTGTTCCTTTTTTAACAGTCAAAATCAAGTTCAAAGCCTTTTGGAGGTTGTTTGATGTATTATTATCCATATTAATACCCGTTGTACGAATATACCTTTTAATTGCTTGAACACAGCCTAGATATGTAATAACATTTGTCCTGATATCATATTTCTCCTTAAAAAGGTCGTACGTCAAAAAAATTCCATTTTCGTCAACTAAATCTGCAATTCGATATATATCCTTTTCTATCCATTCCTTTACATGAAAAAAGTTTCCACCAACTTTAATATTTTCATTATAAAATATGTTTTCAGCCAAAAGATCTTCAGAATTAACAATTTTGACTTTCCTGCCAAACATTTTGTATGCGTGGAATGTGTCAAACCAGAATGTGTTTGAACATTTTCTTCTAATGGGTATAAAGTAACTATATTTGTCCAGATCTTTGACAAAAGGGCAAATCACTTCAATTATGGAACTCCATTTAGGATTATTTAATTTAAGTTTTCTTATCCACATAAGTTTTAACCCCATAGTATATTGTTTTAGAGATGGTATTCCCAATCCTCCATGTTTTATGTGTTTGACTGTGGTTTTTCTCGAGATTCTGTCTTGTTTGTTTTTCCACACAAACTTAAAACACAATTTCTGAAGTATATCTATATAATCATTTGGTGGATTCGGTAACAGGATCCAGAGATATATCAGTTTAGATAGAATTAAAGATTTTAGCACTGCCACTCTACCAATAGGTGTAATATCCCTTTTTATCCAGATGTTGAATAAAGTTCTTACTTCTGTAATTTTGTTATCATAATTTAGTTTTTCACATTCTGACAAATCCGGTGTAAACCATATTCCAAGTATCTTGAACTGTTTGGGGTTCCAGTCTAACTTTAAATGGGTCATATACCTTACATCAGAAAAGGTTTTGCTCCCAAGCCATATTACTTTTGTTTTCTCTGTATTCATAAAAAGTCCAGTTACATTTCCGAATAAGTTTAAAGTTTTCATGGTCTGTTCAAATGATATGCTGTCACCTTTATTTATCAGCTGTGTATCATCAGCAAACTGTGACAACTTGTATTCTGTATTATTAACATAAATACCTTTTATGTTTGGGTTTTCTCTTATCATAATTGCCAGAATTTCTGCCGAGAGAATGAATAGGTATGGAGATATTGGGTCACCCTGTCTGCATCCTCTGTGTATATTAAACCAGGAGGAACACTGTCCATTGACTATTACTGTAGACTTAATATTTCTATAGAAAGTTGAAATCCAACGAAGTATATCTTTTCCAAATCCAAATGATTTAAATACTTTTGAAATAAACTGCCAACTTAAAGAGTCGAAAGCCTTTTCAAAATCAATGGAAATTAACATACCTGGAAGGTTTTTCATTTTTAGGTAGCTCATTAGATCATACAACAATCTTATATTATCTCCTATATATCTGTTAGACATAAATCCTGTCTGATCTTCATTAATGAGTCTAGGAAGAACTGTTTTTATTCGATTAGCTATACAGGATGAACCTATTTTATAGACAACATTAAGTAAGGATATTGGCCTCCAGTTTTTGATGAATTCTTTTGGTTTGTCATGTTTAGGGATGCATGTAATTATTCCTTCTTTTTGTGTATTTGTTAATTCCCCATCTTTAAAGGATCTATTTAAAGCTCTAACTACAAAAGAACCAAGTCGTTTCCAAAAAACCTTGAAGAATTCTGAAGTAAACCCGTCAGAGCCTGGGCTTTTCCCATGTTTCATATTTCTGAGAGCCCGTCCAGCTTCTTCCAATGTTATCTCACCTTCAAGCGATTTTTTTTCTTCACTTGATAGCTTAGGGATTTCTGAGACTAGATCTTTAAACTCATATTCTTTCACTTTCCGTTCTTTATATAAGTCTTCATAAAATTCCTTAACTTCCGAAAGAATATCATCAGACCTATATAACTCTTTCTCATTTGAAACCAACTTTGGCATATATTTGCTGATATAATTCCTTTTTTCTAAATTACAAAAATACTTTGTGATTTTTTCTCCTTCTTCCACCCATCTTGCTTTTGATCTGAGTAGAACACCCTTCATTTTAACTTCTCTAATTGCTGTTAGTTCACTACTGAAATCATTTAATTGTTGAATGTCATGCTCTGTTTTGTTTATTTTTTGTTCTACTTCCCTGATTTGATTTTCTAGCTTTTGTTCTTCTTGTTCTCTTTCCTTCTTTTTCTTTGTTGCATATGCTATTGTCTTTGCTCTAATTTTCATCATAAGAAAATCTAGAAACACGTTTTCAGGAATTGTTAACTTTATGTTGGTTTCAGAAATTTCTTCCAGATGTTCTTTCTCATAGTGATCAACAGCATACTCTCCGATAACACTGTTAATAGTTTCATTAATTTCTTTTGTATATATATTATCTTTGAGGAGAGAGTTATTGAATTTCCAGTATGTCATGCATTTTTTTTGTTTACCAAATTTCAATCTCAGACTAATCATAGAATGATCTGATCGATAACCATAGTGAATATCAGGCATTTCAACAGCAAATATAAGGTACTCAGAGAGAAGGAAAAAATCTAATCTGCTTTGTTTTAAAGGATTTGTCTTTCTCCAAGTGAATCTTTTACAGTCGAGATTGTATTCCCTCCATATGTCTGACAACTGTAATTCTTCAATCATATTCAGCACACTTTCTCGAGCTTTAGGGTTGTTAGTATGTTTATAATTATTGTAATCAAGGGATGGATCTAAGACAAGGTTCCAATCACCAACACAGATAACATTGCGTGTTTTAAAACTTTTAATTACATCTTTTAAGTGTAAATAGAATTCAGGAGTGTCTCTGTTAGGTCCATAAACATTAACAAGAAGCAGATCCTGTTCCATATATCTAAATAAAACTATCACAAAGTTCCCATCCTGGTCTCTGTGCACCCCTTTTATCTTAAATTCAAAAGTATTATTGAACATTATAGCCACTCCTCTGGAGTTTGAGCTATTAGAAGAAAATATACACTTGTAGCCCCACTCCGCTGTCACAAACGGTTCTATTTTCTTAGTAAAGTGTGTATCTTGTAGACAAAAAACTGAGTGCGACTTTTGCTTCAGATACTGGAATACATCACGTCTCTTTTTAGCATCACCTAATCCTTGGCAGTTTAGTGATACAAGGGAAATACTATCCATGTATTTTTATTACAGTTGAAAATAGCTGGATATCAGATAGCAATGGCTCTTCCAATATGGCCTGAAGAAAAATACCTTGATTGTCTCCATAAGCATTAAACATGCAAACTGTGTACAAGAAAAAAGCAAAACAAAAAGGCGGTAACAAGACAAGTAATAGATTCAAAACTTTAAAAGTGCACATAGCACAGGAAAACCACACTTGAACGCCGATCATGGTCAATGGTCTGTGTCGCGTTGGTTCATAATCCATTTAATATAGTACTTCACTTTCCTTTATGTGCAGCATTCTACTACTACTACTACTACTACTACTACTACTACTACTACTACTACTACTACTACTACTACTACTACTACTACTACCACCACCACCACCACCACCACTATTACTACTACTACCATTAAAACTACCACTACCACCATCACCACCATCACCACACCCCCTCTACTACTTCTACTACTGCCGCTGCCACCACCGCTGCCACCACTGCTACTACCTCTACCACTACTACAAATACTACTACTACTTCTACTACTACTTCTTCTACCACCACCACCAATCACTACCACTACCACTACTACTACTACTACTACTACTACTACCACTACTACTCACCACCACCACCACTACAACTACTACTACTACTACTACTACTAATACTACCACCACCACTACCACTACTACCACTACCACTACAACTACTACCACTACTACCACTACCACCACCACCACCACCACCACCACCATCTACCACTATTACTACTACAACTATTACTACCACCACCACCACCACCACCACCGCTACCACGATTACTGTTACCATGTACCATCACTCTACCACCACCACCACCGTCATCACCCCACCACCACCACCACCTCCAATATCTATACTTTCACTACGACGACTAACAGTGATTATAACAATAATATCAAAAACCATCTCTCTCTCGCCCACTCGCTTGCTCGCTCTATCCAACACATGCATATAACAACTTGCGCACATACACGCATGCGTTCATGGGACAACCTCAGTGACAGACAACGTGTTTATCATTATTTTTCCTTTTGACGTCTTCACATCCTCCACTAGGATATACCCACTTTTGCTAGTTACTCAAATAAGGAGTCAAAATTGAGGTCTGTGATCACTACCATAATCATTTCATTTGTTGGCAAATGGGAATATAGTGTGTGTGTGTGTGTGTGTGTGTGTGTGTGTGTGTGTGTGTGTGTGTGTGTGTGTGTGCAGACGGCAACCTCATCCATCTATTGGCCTTAGCAGATGAATACCAGACAGACCATCCCAAACTCGCCTGTCAGCAGTACATTAGAGAGCAAGTTTTTCTCTATTTCTACAACTTCTACTGCCAGTCAGTCCGAACATATTATAGAGGAATGTCTATGCAAGAGTTCTGCGGCTTGTATGATCTCAGAGTACCCCACCTCTCTCGTGGAGAAATGGCTGGACAGGAACTGAAGAAGGAAGCCCTGATTGAAAAGCTCACACTGTACCTTTGGGCCTGTGACACCTACAGTCTTCTTTCCCACCTTGACGTCATCAAGTCTCTGCTTGTGGAGGTCTCCACCTGTCTTGATGACATCACTCGGTGTAAACGTTACAAGTTTCTTTCCCAGGCTTCCAAAGTTGATCTCCTTGAGGCATTGTGCAGAAAGTTTGATGGTTCAAAGAAATAAAGTGTGTCCGCTTTGGCTGTTGGTGGGTGTCTGAACAGTTAGGATAACTAAACTCTCCTTTCAAATCAGTGAAGCATGCTGTGTTTTATTCACACACACACTCACACACACACACACACACACACACACACACACACACACACACACACACACATATATATATCAAATGAAAGATTGATGCAGATGTAAAAAATGGAAAATCAAATTGACATACTTGATAATTATAGGAAGATTAGTGACGAATTGATGTAGACAATGATAAAAACATATTAAGAAAAAAATTGTATCAGGTATTTTGTTCTTGTTAGTCAGCTCTTACTAGAAGTACAGCTTTATTGTTCTGTTATCATCTTCTTTTTTATTGTCTGGTGTACATATAGTTTACATTTTCCTTCCTTTCCAGGTTAAAAGAAAATTCCATCTAGCGTCCACTGTTACATTTTCCTTATCCATTCTAGGTTAAAAGAATATTCCATGTAGTGTTCACGGTAATTTTTCTTTCCTGTCTGTAACCCAGAGTCTCTGTATCCTTCCACCAGGTACATAAAAAATAATTTGGTTCAGACTCTTCCATACAAAGAAAAAGGACAAAATCACAAATGGTCGTTGCAAAGATTTATTGATGTTAGAATCTCTAGAAATTCTATGGTGGTAAAACAGTAAGACAATGGTGGTAAAACAATGAGTTAAAAGTTAAAGTTAAAGTCTGTCCCGAGCCTATAGAGGCTCATCAGGCCGGTGCTTATCCCGGTTTCTGTGGCGTTAAGCGACTGAGAGTCATAGACTCCCCCCCTGGATAGGACGCCAGTCTATCGCAGGGTTAACCCCCAACACAAGGTTGGTACCCCCTTTTACACCTGGGTGGGGTGAGACAAATCAAATCAAATCAAACTCAGTTCCAATAGCATTCGGACCAGACCTGTGCACCTTCCGTATTTTTCCGTATTTGTTCCGGAAAATTTTCAAAAATACGGAAATACGATTCTATCAATCAAAATCCAATTTTTGTCAACGAAAAATTCGAAAATCAAAAACGTCGTCTTCTATCGTTCAGCGATGCCGTTCATCTCGCGTTACGTCGTCTGCTAGGCCCTATCGTTCAGTTACTTATCTCCCCTGACAACGCATGCCCACAGCAGTACTTTTAAAACAAAATGGCGGAAAGTGGTGTAAACTTTCGCGGGGACCAAACTGATACACTTACAACCAAAGAAAGACACGGAGCTAATGCAAAATGACGCTAACAGGCCAGGATGGGGATAAAAGAGGTACAGTTGCAGAGATAGATACATAAACGGCAAAAGCAAAAGTGGCTGTGGCTGTTCGTTTTGCCGAGTAAGGTTTGAAACCTGTGCTGCTTCTCTCGCATTGGGCTACTCCCTAGTGAAAGTTGAAGTCTTCGCTAGTGGTGTCGAAAATTGGAACGCGGTCGGAACATAGCAAACCACGGCTCTTCATTTATAGAAGTGGTGATTCCTTGGAAAATCATGGAACAGTTAAACCTCTTGCATCTTCGGAAAATTAGTTGATCGTTAAAATGGCAAAGTGACTCTTCTGAAGTTACATCGAGACTCATCCTGAAGTTCCATCCTGTCAAACAGTGAAACACGGCCTCCACTCTGGTGCTGCACTGGACAGCAGCAAAGCACACACATACACAGCACTTGTTTTCTGACCATGCAAACTGTCATGGCGAGTCCACTCCGAAATCAGATTAAGAATAAAATGAGAAAGGCATAGGATCTTCTTCAGTCTTCACCAGAGAGTATATTGATCTCTCTCTCTCTCTCTCTCTCTCTCTCTCTCTCTCTCTCTCTCTCTCTCTCTCTCTCTCTCTCATATTCTCACTCACACACAGTCACACAGACACAGACAGTCACACACACACACACACACACACACACACACACACACACACACACACACACACATTCTCCCTCTGCTGCTACTCACCTCCCTATCTCTTTCCCACTTCACTAGTCTTCTTCCCCTTCCCACTACCACCTCTCTCCCTCACATAGTGCTTCTCCCCCCTCCCCTCTTCACTAGTTTCCCCACCCTGTCTCCCGCCTGTCCCCCCCCCCCACTCCCCTCTCCATTAGCGCGCACGCGCACACACACACACACACACACACCACACACAACACACACACACGTCTATTTTGGTATCATCCTTTTTGAAAGCTTTAAAAAGAAATGACAATTTTCAACAGTATCCAGGACTATCACATATGATATATTACATCACTTATGAAGTCATCAAACCTGTCCAGATTTGCAAGTCGATAAAAGAAAAAACTTAAAAGCTTTTGTACAATGGAAAGAAATTGGAAGGGGGATGAGCAAACAAATAAAGAAAAAAAAAGGCCAAAAAGAAAAAGACATTTATGCTTCATGTTGAAAAAGTTTCACGAATGACGCACAAGAAAAATACTGAAAATTGCCATGAAAATACTGAAATCAGTAGTAAGGGGGTGCACAGGCCTACATTCCATAAAGGCTTCCTGGTGTTTCATCCTCTCTGCGCACGTTTCCAAATACAAACCATTTGCAAGTATTACAAAGTACTTGCTTTAGAGTGAAATATTTCCCAAATTTACCAACACACAAAATTTAAACATACACAACAACACTAAGGTGAAATGAGCTAAAACATCCACTGTGCAAAACACAGAACAGTACTTAATCATAATGGCTACTTCAGCCATTCTCCAAACTTCTGTTTGGCAAATTGAACTTATGTTATTAGTGATTATACATAATACAGAGGAACTCCACTCCCAGAGTGCTACCTGTTCCTTCTACACTTACATACATGTATGGTAATCCCATGCACAAGTTACCCGACCATGGGTAGCAATACCTTTCACCCCAGGTGCCATCTTGAACAACTACAACATATCTGCCACAACCCTCCCAAACCTCATCACTCATTTGTTCCAACAGGGGAGTAAAATACATAAGAACATTTCTCCTTGCGAAATTCACTTGCCCTTCACATGAACATGTGTTTCCATAATCCATATTTCACATACAAAATTAACAACACATACATCAAAATGATTTCCTAAAAAATGCTCTCACTTATTCACCCATAAGACTAATCAACACCATAAAACTCATACCAAGGGAAATGCTTGAAACATTAATGCATTTCTAATCACAACATATCAATTTGACCTTGATAAAACTGCTTCAAAAGCAGGTTCATCACAATACTAATATTTCTCTCAAAAACCATTATAACAACACATATCAACATTCTACCTACATCAATCAAAACACACTTAATAAGAATTGACACTTGCCTAACAAAGAACACCATCATAACCCCAAACCATTTGGGTGGACAGCACATGCTGCCTCTAGACCTACTATGAGCATCTACATTCCTTTATGAGCCATGCCTTTGCTGGGACTGTCAATTCTTTCTAGGTCTCACAGGAAAATGACTCTGCAGGTAGTGTCTAGATTCCTATGCCTTAGTTCACTATTAAAATATTTTGAACATTTCTAAATTTTAATACAAACTAAAAATACTTTATAAACCAAACAAAATATCAACAACAAAAACTAGCAATCCAAGTTTTTGTTGACTTAAAACAACTAAAACATTTTGGCACTATTTTCTTTTGGGCTACACTCGAAAAGAGTTTTGGTCAAATGTGTCCTTTTACTGGTGACCCTATTCATAGTCACAGGTGTCTTTCTACTGGTGACCATACAAATATTTGTCCCCATTTTTCAGCCAAATTTTGGATAGGTTACATGTTCATTCCTGGTTAAAAGATTACTCCATTTAGTGTCCACTGTTACATTTTCCTTACTCTCCATTCTAAGTTAAAAGAAGATTCTATGCAGTGTCCACTGTTACCCTTTCCTTCTTATCCATTCTAGGTATTTGGATGATAATGGAATAAACACTCATGTGCTTTTTTTTCAATCCAGTCCCCATGTGTATGTTGTTTTGTCACTTTTGTCATCTGTTCTCACCAGCTTACAATGGCCTACTCTTCCAAATAGCAGAATGGGTTTTAATGTGTTCGCAAGATGTTCTGTGTGTGTGCGTGCAGACACCAACCTGATAGGGCTGCTGACCATTGCGGATGAATACCAGGCAGACAGAGTCCTAGCCATGGGTCAATACTATATTAGCAAACAAGTGTTTGATTGTTTACACCGCTTCTACAGGCACTCCATTCTGACCCCACAAAGTGGGCAGTCATCTAGTAGACATCAACTTTGTTGTGGATATCCTGCCTCTAACATGACAACAACCCAACAAAAGATGAGAGGGCAACAGCTGGGGAGGAGTGGCCTGATTGAGAAACTAACTCTGTACTTGCAAGCCTGTGATGTCTACCGTCTTCCTACCCATCCTGACGTCATCAAGTCTCTGCTGGTAGATCTTGCCACCAGTCTCAATGATGTCACTCAATCCACACATTACCAGACCCTGCCAGAAGATTCCAAGGTGGAGCTTCTTGAAGCGCTGTGCAGAAAGTTAGATGGTTCTCTGCGTTCTGATGGCACGGGTAACAACACTGCAAATCATTGGGGTTAAGGGGGGGGGGGGGGGGGGGGGGGGGGGGGGGTAACCTTTTTTCTTGTGTCTGGGGTGGACTACTGTGGAATAGTGTTGCAGAGGTACATGGCATATGTGAGCAGTATGGTTTCTGGGTTTCTCTCTAAAACATCATATCACCTCAATAATGAAGCATATTTTTTTTTATGACAGAGAATGATCAAGGAGATATAACATCATGGACAGCACTTATAACACATTAACTAAAAGAAAAAAGTGAGGTCAAATATCACCACCCACTGCAACTATGCAAGCTCTTTTTTTTTCTAAGGAGTAGGTGAACAAAAATATCACCAGACCACCTGGTGAAAGATGCAGATTTGTTTGTATAGCCTTGAAGATAATAGAACAAAAGGTTGGGTTTAAAAAAAATAAAGCCTTTAAGATAAGAATAATAACAGATCTAGACTTTAGTAAAGTTTTTAAGATAAGAACAAAACAACAGGTCTACATTAAAAAAAAAGTAAAGCTATTAAGAGAAGAGCAGCAGGTAAGTGACAGAAATGGTAAAGTCATTGTGTAGTGTTGAAACTGTAGATAATTACATTTTGTCTTTTATCATGACTTAATATAAACACATGGTGGGAATGAACAGATCTTTGTGAGAAGAGGAGGGAAGAAAGTGGAAAACTAGAAAAAATAAAGTGAAGGGAAGGCATACTGAAATATACACTGTGTAAGGAATTATGTCAAAGTCTTTTGAACTATGCAGCTAAGCTTTTTTTTTTTGGGGGGGGGGGGGGGGAAAGGGAGTTAGAAATTTAAGGTTAAAAGCATATGTACCTGGACTTAAGCTTTTTTTTTTTTTTTTTTGGGGGGGGGGGGGGTCTGTTTTGTTCTTTTTAGTTTACTAATCTTCTGCCATGATGAGTTGTCTATTTTGTTGTTGTGATTGATATTACCAGATTTTTTTTTAATGAAGAGCAGACTATTTTAATGAGGGTCTTCACTTCTGGTTCACTTCACACATCTGAGATTCACAGATTGTTTTGTTAATGAAGGATTTCAGGTGACAAATTTAATATCTAGAAACTGATGAGGTTGTCACTTCACATATTTGGTATTGACAGATTTTTGTTTGTTTGTTTTCTTTAAAGGTTTCCACTTTTTATGAAAGATTTCACCTCATTTTTTATGTTCATAGATTGGTCATATCTATTGACTTTGATTATCGTTGCTGAGGTAAAAACAATATTGATTAAAGTTACTGTGGTAAAAAGTGATAACGCTTTAACGCTTTAACAATTTATTGTCATTGCCAATCTCGGCCTTTTGACAAGGGAGGTAACACAAATATCTGTGATGGAAACGTTACATAAAAGTGACTTAAGTGAACAATACAACTAAGTTTACTGAAAAAAAGGATACTCTCATTTCTAACACACAAGTATTGGCGTCATTCCCATTGCAAATCAAATACAAAGAAAGAAAACAACAATAACAACAACAATATAAGCAAACAAAAAAATAGATACTGGTTCGGAATCGGCCATCCTTTTAAATTTCATGATTCAAAATATAACAACAACCTGTAACATCTGGCTTGAAACACACATTGTTCTTGATATTAATTAATTTTGTCCTGACATATTGATACAGTTGGTACCCACTTGGCTTCGTCTTATTTTCTGTGCTTCTGCAATATACTTTGCTAGAGATTTGACAACATGTTCATTATCGGACGACAGGATAGAAACTATGTCTGGACTTACTTGTGAACGTACAGTTAAGAAATCATGTTTGTAACGTAAAATTTCGAATGCGTTACATTGAAATAAAAAGTGGATTTCATCATCAACACCTGTCCACATAGTGGACACGGTAATTGCAAGGATGTCTCAGGCTGGAACCATCTCTTGTTTGCATTAAACCCCAGTGTTCTTAGTCTAAATCTAGCATAATTAAGTCTGTGCCATTTATCGGTAATCAATTTCAAATATTTTTCTGTCTGGAAAACACATTTAAACGAAAAAAACCCAGCTATATTTACTTTTACTCTCCATGTCGGAGTGCCAGTTTTGTTTGAAGGAACAAATAAGCCTGTCTTTGAATTCAGAGAGAAACTGGCGCTCATTACCTACTTCCTGAGACAGCCACACAATCCCAAAACCATGTTCTGATAATACTTTTTTAATTTGATATACCCAGTTGTCTTTGCCTAACTCCATTTGTATAATCATCATATCGTATGCCTGTCTACATAAACGTGTCTGTGGAAGTTTCAACAACTTTAGCCAATATTTAATACACTTTACAAAAGTTCTTATATACAGAGGATATCTTCCAGTCTCCCCATACAGTACAGTATTAGAGGGGTAAAAAGTGATAGTGATTATAGTTGCAGTGGTAATAAATTATTATCTTGGTTATAGTTACTGTGGTAATAAATTATCTTGATTATTGTTGGTGTGGCAATAAATCATAATCTTGGTTATAGTTGCTGTGGTAATAAATTATCTTGATCATAGTTGCTGTGGTAAAAATTATCTTGATTATAGTTGATGTGCAAACATTATCTTGTTCATAGTTGCTGTAGTAAAAGTGATCTTGATTGCAATTGCTGTGGTAAAAATGATCTTGATTATAGGTGACTTACTTGACTTATGCCTGTGGATTCCCGTGGGAACATAGGGCCACAACAACACTCCTCCAACGGACTCGGTTTTGGGAGATCCTCTTCAGCTCGGCCCATGTCATTCCGGCTGCTTTCGTCTCTGCTTCAATGCTTCTGCGCCAGGTCTGTTTTGGTCGGCCTACTTTCCGCTTCCCTTGTGGATTCCAGTCAAGGGCCTGCCTGGTGACATCTGAAGCAGGCTTGCGGAGCGTATGGCCAATCCATCCCCATTTCCTTTTCTTGATCTCCGTGTCAATTGGAGCGTGTCTGGTCCTGTCCCATAGTTCTTCGTTTGAGACTACTTCTGGCCACCTGATACCAAGGATGTTCCTAAGACATCTGTTGGTAAATGTCTGGAGTTTGTGGGTGTTGGTCTTTGTCACCCGCCAGGTTTCTGAGCCATACAGTAGGACCGACTTGACATTGGTGTTGAATATCCGGATCTTGTTGTGGAGTGAGAGGGATGTTGATCTCCAGATTGGGCGAAGGGTGTTGAAGGCATGACGTGCTTTATTTATTCGGCACTTGATGTCTTCGTCCGTTCCCCCATCTTTACTAACGACACTGCCCAGGTAGGTGAATTTGTCGACTTCTTTGATGTTTTCTTGGTGTAGTCGCACTAGGTCTTGTTTTTTGTTGTTCACCCTCATGACCTCCGTCTTCCTGATGTTGATTTGGAGGCCTATTTTATCGGCTTCCTCCGCAACATGACATAGTTCTCTTGTGCATCTTGGTGCCTGTGTGAGAGAAGGCTGATGTCGTCTGCGAAGTCCAGGTCTTCCAGCTGCCTTGTGATGGTCCACTGTATGCCAGTTCTCCTGCCTGCTGTGGCCTGTCGCATTATCCAGTCAACCACCAACAGGAATGATTATAGGTGCTGTGGTAAAAATGATCTTGACTATAGTAATTGTGCAAAAATTATCTTATCATAGTTGCTGTGGTAAAATGATCTTGATTGTAATTGCTGTGCAAATATTATCTTGATCGTAGCTGCTGTGGTAAAACTGATCTTGATTATAATTGCTGTGCAAACATTATCTTGATGATAGTTGCTGTGGTAAAATGATCTTGATTGTAATTGCTGTGCAAACATTATCTTGATCATAGTGGCTGTGGTAAAAATGACCTTGGTTATTGTTGCTATGGAAATATTATCTTGATCATAGTTGCTGTGGTAAAAATTATCTTGAATGTAGTTGCTGTGGTAAAAAATGATCTTGATTATAGTTGCTGTGGTAAAAATGATCTTGATTATAGTTGCTGTGGTAAAAAATGATCTTGATTATAGTTGCTGTGGTAAAAATGATCTTAATTATAGTTGCTGTGGTAAAAATGATCTTGATTATAGTTGCTGTGGTAAAATGGATCATACCCATTGGCTTTGATGACAGTTGCTGTGGGAAAACTTATCATGCATCTGGGTTCTGTATCAGTGTCCACTGAATAATCCTGGTGGCTGTAGTGATACTCATTATTTTTCTTTGTCCTGTTTACATAGCAGTAGGAAGTGACCATATTGTAGTAGCTATTAGTAATAATCGTGCTAACACTTCTGAGAGAAGTGGTCTGAGGGGCTGCAGGAGATCATAGAACTTGGCAGAGACAGAGAAAGATGGCAAATCCTGGTAGCATTGCACAGAGGTGTTACCAACTACAGCAGTGATGAAGACAGATAAGATTGTTGTTGTTTTTTTGGACAGCACTAATTAACTGATGCGTTTGCCCTGTTTCAAGTAGTGTAAATTGACCATAATTGTCATAGCAATAGAAAGAATTAATGTATGCCTTTGTCCTGCTCAGTTGGTAGAACCCGTTGGCTAAAAGTATTGCCCAGTAAGATGAAAATCATTCTATGCCTTAGTCCCATGATCAAAGAGGCACCAACTGACCATGCTTGCTAGTTACTATAGTACTAATTATCATGGGCTTGTGTCCTGTTTAATGTCCTGAAATAACCAGAATTTGACCTTTGATGTTTTTAGGTCCTGTAATAGCTGTTGGCTAAAGCTTAGTATCTATGGTAATGATCATAAAGTGTCCCGTTTTTGTTCTGTTTCGTCAGTAATGCCAATTTACAATTATCATTCATTGGAGTAGTTTTGGGGGCGAAGGAATCACCATATGCCTTTGTGTAGTCTTGCTGTGGTAAGTGACTATTAAATAATCACAATAATAGCCGTTATGGTCCTTTGCCTAGTTTTGCTGTAACAAATAGCTATAAAGTAGTCACAGTATCAATCGTAATGTTAATTTTCCCCGAAGTTGGAATGTGGCCACCTCCATGGTGGGGAAGTACCTTGATGGAGAGATATTGTTCCCCCCCTTTTATTTGGACAAATTTATTTCCCAGAAACAGAGCCATAAATCTGACAATTTATTTTTACACTGCATAATGAATGATGTATTTGGGGTTTTACAAGGCTTTGCTTTATTATCTCATAGGCAGAGAAATTCACGTTATGATTTGCAATAAAGATTCAACATATATTTTGCAGAGCTTTTTGTATGGATGTTGGTGAATACTACAAAAGCAACATTGAACATAATGAGATTCTTCTTCGTCAAATGCTCAGGCAGCATCTATTGTTGCCTGTCCTATGAAGAAAATGTGTTGACTGCCGTTAAGCACCTGTTAAGTCAGGCCCAGTGCATCCGACTTTGGCATGGGAGAGAACTGTTATCTTTGGGGGGGGGGGGGGGAGGCAGACAAATGGACCAAGAAGGCACAAAATTGACAAAAACGTGGTGACAGGAAGAAAAGGACCAAGGCAGAAACAAAGGGGGATAGAAAAGAGGACCTGTACGAATGGCCTACTCTTGTGAAAGGCAGAACAGGTTTAAATGTGTGCGCAAGATGTCATGTATGCATTTGCGCACCATAATACCTTGGTTTATAGTCTCATCAGAGGGGCTTTCAGGGGAGTAGAATCAGTACCAACATTGACTTCATGGGGGAAAAATCCCCTTGAACAGGTGCCTCAGTGGTGGCTTGATCCCCAACAAGTATTGAAAAGAAAGGCTGTATGCAAGCGTTTTGATGTTAAAACAGTTTTTCTAAGTTTTCATGAAAGATCACCATTGAAATTTGAAGTAACATGCCCTCTTGCTGACAGCAAGTGAAATGTGTTGTCCTGCCAGCCCGATCTGACTGGAGTTTCTCCCCTGGATAAAGTCACTTTTGGACAATATGGCTTCCCCGTGGGGATGCCGGGGAAGCCTGTCAGTATAAAAAGCATCCCCACCTTCTAGAAATTCTGTGCCAGAAATTTCCTCTTTTCTACACCTCTCTTTGTTTCTGCCATGTTTCTTTTGTTTCTTTCACAAAGATTTAAAAGATGACAATTCTCTCTCCCATGCTGAAGTTGGATGCACTTGGCCTGACTTGTGAGGGTGAGGTGCTTAACGGCAGCTCGATGCATTTTTTGCTTCTAGGACAGGCAATATTAGTTGCTGTCTGAGCATTTGAGGAAGAAATAAGATAACAAGGCATTGGTTCTTCTTTACTGTCCCTGGCTGTCTTACAAGCAAATATTGGACATTGGCCAAAAGTGTATCAATGTGCATAGTAGTAGGCACCCATCAGTCTTAGAAGACTATGGAGTTGCGCTCTAGTCTTTAGAGTGCAAAGCCTGGGCAAGTATTATGGAGGGCAAGCTGTTACCCATGCAGCAGATCCCCCCTCTCCACGCCACTGGAATGATCCATTGGAAAGGCAATGACCGATACGAATGGTTCCAGTACTGTCGCAGGAGCCACCAGAACGTTGCCATATACCTACAGCCCCCAGCCACTCTGGGACTCCAGCTCCCCGATTTTTCCTCAGGGATGGTGTCTAAACACAACACCTGTGTGCATGCTGGTTTGTTTTAATTTTGTCATCCGCTCCTACCGGCACACGATGGCCTACTCTTCTGAAAGGTGGAACAGGGGTTTTAATGTGTGCGCAAGATGTTCTGCATTCGCACACGGGGCCTCGGTTTTGAGTCTCATCCGAATTACTTTGACATTCAGTTTGGATTTTTTCGTCAAACGGGGAAGAAAGGGCGAGGCTGGGTACGAACCCAGAAACTCATGGTTTACATATTGGTAGGTGAACGTCTTAACCATCCTGCCACTGTCCTTCCGTGTATAGATTTTTAAAAAAAATTAATATTTTATAATTTTTTGTTTCAGCTGTAATGAAAAGGTGACAGTAAAGACACTGTTTAAAAAGAAAAAGGAAACTGTTCACAAAATACATATGGAAGAATCATTAAACTAACAACACTGTATAGTCAAAATAAAAAATGATAATCTTCAAAAATAGTAAAGATACTGTCTAAATATACAAAAAGATATATCCAAAAATAGGACAGATCCCAAATAATAGAGATCCCAAAATAGTAGAGATCCCAAATAGTATATATTTCAAATGGTGCAAACACCAAATAGTACAGATCCAAAATAGTATAGATGTGGGGCCACCACTAAAGATTTTGCAGCCAGCTTCCTCCATATAACACCACTGAAGATTTTGCAGCCAGCTTCCTCTATCTGACACCACGAAAGATTTTGCAGCCAGCTTCCTCCATATAACACCACTGAAGATTTTGCAGCCAGCTTCCTCTATCTGACACCACTGAAGATTTTGCAGCCAGCTTCCTCCATTTGACACCACTGAAGGTTTTGCAGCCAGCTTCCTCCATTTGACACCACTGAAGGTTTTGTAGCCAGCTTCCTCCATATGACACCACTGAAGGTTTTGCAGCCAGCTTCCTCCATTTGACACCACTGAAGATTTTGCAGCCAGCTTCCTCCATTTGACACCACTGAAGATTTTGCAGCCAGCTTCCTCTACTCCCCATTGTCCTGCCAGCTGCTGTCTTCCCCTGAGTCTCCAGATTCTCAGTTGCTATGAATTGTTGTTGCTTGAAAATTGTTGTTCCACTTTCCCTAACCTCTCTTATTCTGTGGCTGTTCATACCATCCCATATATATATATATATATATATATATATATATATATATATATATATATATATATATATATATACACACACTTATTTTCTTCTTTTATATAATGGAATAAGTACTCATGTGTTGTTGTTTTTTACATTCAGTCCCTGTGTGTATGCAGTTTTGTCAATTTTGGCACCTGTTCCCACTGGCACACAATGGCTTACTCTTGAAAAGCGGAACAGAATTTAATGTGTGTGCCTGCATGCTGGATTTCGACACTGACACAACTGATTGACACTGACACACTGGAGTTTGGCACTGACACAATGAAGTTTGACCCTGACACTCTGGAGTCTGATACTGATGCACTGGATTTTGACTCTTAACAATCAAGTTTGACACGCTGGATTTCGACACTGACACAACAGAGTTTGACACTGTTGTGTCAGTGTCGAATTCCAACGTGTCAAACTCCATTTTGTCAAGTGTAAAAATCCAGTGTCACGTCTCAAACTCTAGTGTCAAGTGTAAAACTCCAGAGTCAAGTGTTAAACTCCAGAGTCAAGTGTCAAACTCACAAGTCCAGTGTCAAACTCAAGTGTGTCATTGTCAAACTCCGTTGCGTAAGTGTCAAAATCCAGCTTGTCAAACTCGATTGTCAAGTGTCAAAATCCAGAGTCAAGTGTCAAACTCCAGTGCATCAGTATTAAACCCCAGCGTATCAAACTCGATGTTTTATAAGTGTTAAAATCCATTGTCAAGTGTCAAACTCCAGATTCCAGTGTCAAACTAAGTTGTGTCTATGTCAAATACCAGCGTGTCAAACTCCAGAGTTAAGTGTCAAACTCCAGAGTTAAGTGTCAAACTTCAGAGTCAAGTGCCAAACTCCAGAGTCAAGTGTCAAACTCTTGTGTGTCAGTGTCAAACTCCAGAGCAAAGTATCAAACTTCAGAGTCCAGTTTCAATTTCTGTTGTGTCGGTGTCAAAATCCGTTGTCAGTGTCAAAATCCAGCATGTCAAACTCGTTGTCAAGTGTTGAAATCCAGTGTCAAGTGTCAAACTCAAGTGTGTCGGTGTCTCTGTTGTGTCAGGGTCAAAATCCAGCGTGTCAAAATCAATTGTCAAGTGTCAAACTCCAGAGCAAAGTGTTAAACTCCTGGAATGGATCTTTGGAAAGGCAATTGCAAAACATCTTGCCACACATTAAATCATTAAATCATCCTGTTCCACTTGTGCCAGTGGGAACAGATGACAAAACTGCATAGGCCTACACACGGGGACTGGATGTAAAAAAGCGAGGTGTGCTTATTCCATCATCCTGGATTTAAAAAAAAAAAAAATATATAGCAGGGGCAAGATAGCTAAGTGGTCAGAGCACTTGCTTTCCCCAAGTCAAATTAAGCAGTGTCGAGCGTGGTTACCAGAGAGATGGATGGGTGACCATTTGTGTACCTTGGCTTCAGTACAGTCCCCCCATTTCACCCAACTGTAAATGGCTACCTGCCCTCTTTTAGAGTCAGGGAAGGTAAAGCAGCCAGGGAGAGGAGATGGGCGCCACCCTCAACATGCTGGCCCTGAAGAAGCTGAGGTCTCTGATGCCTCACTCTCCTTCAACTACCTATGTTATGGGACACCTTTACACACACACACACACACACACACACATATATATATATATATATATATATTATATATATATATATATATATATTATATATACCTATAAGACTGTTTAAGCCAACTATCACATTCAAAAACACGTTTCACAATTCACGGCTGTGTCCCAAAATAGTAACACTACACTGCGACAAGATTGCATTGGAGGTAATCTAATTAACTCCCCCATCACACTCAATCTTGAACACTAGATCTAGTATAAAAACAATTGTGTTAGGCTATAAGAATAAATCACACCTCTCTCTCTCTCTGTGGAGGGCAAGCTGTCACCCATGCAGCAGGTCCCTCCTCTGTGCATTGCTGGTGTAACAGTCCCACACGGGAATTATCTAAGGCGCCACTCTAATTCCCGTTCCGCCTATTCGGTACCGGAAATCTTAGAGTCCTAGAATAATTCCTATTTTCTACAGTAACCCTAAAGAAGAGTAGGGCTCAGCTACTTATGGGCTGGGGAGTGATAAAGGGGGGATAGTAAGAGGATAGTAGAAAAATAGGGGAAAAGAAATACAGAAGAGGTAGGAAAGTAGGTGAAGTGAAATTAATTAACCTCAACTCACTCAGCAGCCACACTGAATACACTGAACATGACGAACAACAACATTCATTCAATGCGACTCCAGACCGAGCAAATTGGGTTTACCACATATATTCCACAACACAACCTACAACACTACCACTTCAACATAAAACACCAATTGTACTACAAGTACAATTCAAAAACACAAAATATATATTCTGTTCAGTTCTCATATTTAGAATCAATGGCTCAGTCTAAGTTTAGAACCAAATGGAAGGAGTGAGGAGGGGATGATGGTGTGAGGAGAAGGTGACAGAAAAAAAACGATGTTCCTGCAATAAAAAGAACATACAATGTAAAAAACATCACCTCTAAAATTATTACATAATTTTAGTAGTTAGTATTACACAAGTTTCATTTACTTTAGGACAGATGATGGTCCATCCTATCAAACTGTGCAAGCATCCCAACATGTCTCATTTACTTTAGGACAGATGATGGTCTATCCTATAAAACTGTGCCAACATTATTAAGAAGGACTAATTTATTTTAAATAAATGTCCACAATGACATTCCAATGCCATTACACCTGTTTTAAAATTACTAAATGATTTATCACAAATAAATCACAATTCTAATAATAAAATCATTACTACATAATTTTAATAACTTGTCTCACAACATGTCTCATTTACTTTAGGACAGGGGATGGTCCATCCTATGAAACTGTGCAAACATTAATAAAAGGAACTAATTTATTTTAAATAAATGTCCACAATGACATTCCAATGCCATTCCACCTGTTTTAGAATTGCTACATGATTTATTACAAATAAATCACAAATCTTAGCGAATAAAATTATTTTGAAAATCAAGTAGGCCTTCACACCCATATATTTGTAGTGTAAAGCCACACTAGAATATTTCCAGCATTTTAATAATAGCTGAACAATATTCTACCACAAATTAAACATACAACAAAAACCATGACTGTGTTAACATTTACATGCTTTGTTCAAAACAACCACTAGGTCTCACTGTTAATTCACAGGCTAAAAGCCTCTCAAATTAAATTAATGCCCCACTAATATTTCAACTGTTTGAGTTTTCTAAATGATATATCACAAATACGTCAGAATTCGTAGTGATAAAATCATTACAAAAATTAAGTAGTCCTTCACACCCATATATTTGTAGTGTAAAGTCACACTAGAATATATCCAGCATTTTAATAGCTGAACAATATCCTACCAAAAATTAATCCTATAACAAAGACCATGACGGTGCCAAAATTTACCCATGCTTCCTTTGTTTGAAGCGATCACTTACGTTCACTGTTAATTCACAGGTTGAAAGCCTGTGAAATTAAATCAAACATATAGTTTTCCTGAACCTTCCACAACTAATCTGAATTAAGCTAAAATTGGCTTAAACAGATCGTATGACCAAAAACGAAATTAAAATAAAACCAAACCTTAATCAGGAACATCCAGACTCAGAGAGTCCAGTCACGCTCCCTTCCTTCACTAGGCCCAGGCAGGAAGTGAGATTTAAAAAACAGAAGTATCCCGATAGGCACCTTTTTTTTTAAGGGGCGATCACTCAACTCTACAAGGGAGTTACTGCACTTAACGCTTAGTAACACACCAAACAAAAATACGTTTTTGTGAGGGGGGTTACACTGGAATGGTCTGTTGGAAAGGCTGATACAAATAGTTTCAGTGCTGTCGCTGTCACTGACCCCAACCAACCCCAGAACGTTGCAGTATACAGCCCCCAGCTGCCTGATTTTCCTCAGGGATATCGTCTAAACACAACACTTGTGTGCATGCTGTTTTTTTTTCTTTTTTCATTGCACAAATGTGGTAGCTTTGAACATTTTTTTAAAAATTTGTCACCAAACACTGTGCCTCTTAACCCCAATATGCATGCATGGTCAACGCTCAACGCTGTAGGGACACAGGCAATTGTCCTTTATCATCATTTCCAGCTTTCTCCTGACTACCTAGTATTGCTCTATGTTTTCAATGCCAGAAACAAGTGCACAGTGCAGTTTGTCATCCTTAAAACTGTCTGTGAAGATAAATAACAATATTTAAGACACGCACTCCAAACAAGGAATGGAGGGGGGGGCAGCCTAGTGGTCAGAACATAGTGCTCGCAATTTGACGGCCCGGGTTCGATTCCCGTTCGAGGGGATTTTTCCTCTGGAGTTAACATCAGTGCTGACTCAACTCCCCCCAAAAGTCCTTCGGATGAGACTATAAACCAAGGCCCCGTGTGCGAACGCACGCAGAACATCTTGCGCACACGTTAAATCCTGTTCCCGCTTTTCATAAGAGTAGGCCATCGTGTGCCGGTGGGAACAGATAACAGGTACACACACTTGCACTTCGCCAAAAATGTTAATAATGGTCAAACTGCTGAACACTAATGGAAGAAGAAGAACAAGATTCTCCTTTCACCTGCGACCTTCACTTAAAATAAATAGCCTACAAGAAAGTAACCTTGACATTTGCATGACAACTTTGCTATGATATCCTGTGTTTTTCTCAGTCTCTCTCTCATCCCACACCAAAATACTAAGCAGTTCGGCAACCCCCTTCATGTGTGGGCCGATGGCCTTTCAAAGAATATATCATTCCAGTTCAAGATCTCTCTCTCTCTATTTATATATACCGCACAAAGCAAAAGTACAACTACCAACACATATAGCTGCTCCCCAATATTTCGGCTTTTGCCTTCCCCAGGGTGTTTATTTTATTGCCCTGACAGGATACATGGTATGACATCATTTTGAATTATACGTCATTGTGAAACTTACAACTCATACTCAGACCATATTAGAGAGAGAGAGAGAGAGAGAGAGAGAGAGAGGGTTATTTTCTCTGTTTTGAAATGGATTGCATTTTTCTTGAGAGAACTACTACTTAATTAGTTGATGAAATGTTGGCCATTTTTATTTTTCAGCTTGATTTTTAAGAGTTTGTGATTGAAGGATATTAATTTTGTTTTGCTGTCAAAAATAAACATGGATAACTTTTTGTTTAAGTTTTAACGCGTGTGAAGGGTGTTCTGAGTGTGTTCGCACACCAGACCTCGGTTTATTGTCCCATCCCAAGGAAGAGACGGGGAGACAGAGAGATTTTAAGACATATGACGTCTTTGACATATGGGGGTAAACTCTGTTGTTGTTGCTTACAAATTCGAATCAAGAGAACTGAATGTGCAGTAGATAAGCATAGATCTGAGTTTTTGCGTGTGTGCATGCATGCATGTGGTGCGTGCATGTAGTGTGTGTGTGTGCGCGCTTATGTGTGTGTGTGTGTGTGCGAGAGAGAGAAAGTGAAAGTAGAACCAACATATATGTATAGCTGTTTACCAATATTTTTTTTTTTTTTTTTTTTGCTGCCTCGTCTTCTGTGACGTTCCCGTACTGCTGTTCCCACGCCGCTCATTTCAATTACCCCGCCACAGCCATACCCAGATTCGTTGTGTCTCACCCCGGGTTCGGGAGTCCACGGGGAGCTCATCAATATTAGGCCGCTGCGGGGCCACCAGCCAGAGGGGCCCTGCACTTCTGCTGGGTCACTTTGGTGGTGTTCAGTGGTGCCTGTTCTGAGCTAACATACGCAGGACACCACCTACTAAGCCCCCTACTAACGACAGTATTAGCTCAGTCGCGGAGCCAGACTGAGTGAGTCACCCACCCAAGGTGGCGACCACCACAACGTACCTCCAACGACCGACTCCCACGAACCCCCAACCCCAAAGGCTTTGACACAAATTCACCACAGGCACAGAAGCGTATGGGGAAACCGAATCTGAGGTCACCATGAGACCAGAGCAACGGAGGCCACCGAATCAGAGGCAATTTTTATTATTGCATGATGATCAATGATGATGAGGATGATGTAATGATGCTGCTGTGGAGGTGCATCCGCTTTGAGACTACTTGACAGGGTTGTTCTCTACGCTTACTGTCATAATATATCCCGGCGTCAACCAGGCCCGAGAGATACAGACACCTGCAGTGTTGGTCAGGTAATTTGAGCAACACTCTCAAATTCGCATCCGTAAAGTGGATGAAGCTTGACTGTGTGGTCCCAGTCTCCCCACTGAGCCCACAGCACACTCACTCTGGGTAGGAGCCGGCCGGAGCCGAAAAAATCCCTATGACTTATGGGATTCGAACCCGCCACCTTCCTGGCGGCTGGTTGTTTACCAATATTTTGGCTTTGCCTTGCTCAGGACAGGGGGGGGGGGGGGGGGGGGGGGTTGTTTTTGTTTTAATTGTGATGATGTGATGGTATAACATCAATTTCAACTATACCTCATTCTGAAACTTAAAAGTCATACTGAGAGAATATGTGAGAGAGAGAGAGACAGACAGACAAATAGAGAGACCAAGAGATACAGAGAGAGAGAGACTGAGACACAGAGAGAGAGACTGAGACACAGAGAGAGAGAGAGAGTGAGGCAGACAGAGAGAGAAAGATATAGAGAGAAACAGAGTGAAACAGACAGCGAGAGAAAGAATGAAAAAGCGTTAATTCTGCAACAAAAAAACTTTCTAAAAGCACACCAAATTCACGCACACAACATATACATTTAAAAACAACAACACACAAACAACAAACAAGAACCGTTTCAGAGTTTTATTCAACAAAACCAAAGGAAAAAAAAACCCCAGCAACAACAACCGAAAACAAGAAAAAAATAAAAACATCAACAGATCCAAATACATAAATGATGTAATGTAAACCTTCACATACAAAACAGATCTACCGCAAAATTGTGAGAATATTTACAACCCCCCTTTTTTTTTCCTCTTTTTTAAAAAAAAGGGACAAGAACGACAAAATCCTAGAAGAGAGGAGAGGGATAAAGAAAAAAAGCCAAAATAAATAAATCACAGTTTATGGACAAAACCAAAGGAATTGTTCCTGTAGAGATATAAAGGACATGTACAGTATCTGTACACATCATCACTTCAGTCATAAAGTCTAACATTAATTTTTCAACTGTCTTTCTCCTCCGCAGAAACGTCAACTGGTTTCCTTACCTTTACCGCCTGAAAAACGAATTGCCATCGTCCAACACATTATTCATCCATCCTGCAATTTCTTGCAGGCAGCAAGATATATTCCCCATCCTTTTTTTTTTTTTTTTTTTTGTTCAACATGAGATAGCTCAGTGGTCAGAGCACTCGCTTTCCCCCAACCAAGGTTAAACAGCATCGAGCGTGGTTTACCAAGTGGATGGGTGATGTGCGCGCGCGTGCCTTGGTTTCAGTACAGTCCCCCAGTTCACCCAGCTGTAAATGGGCACCTGCCCTCTTTAGGGTCAGGGAAGGTAAAGCAGCGAGGGAGAGGAGATGGGCGCCCCCCTCAATATGCTGGCCCCTAGAGAAGCTGAAGTCTGTGATACCTCCTTGCTCCCTTATGATCACACAGGTTATGGGACACCTTCACCTTCCATCATTCTCTGTTGGTTAGTTTTGTGTTTACATTGTATTCTTTCAAAGCCAATTCACAAGCAGTTGATTTCACCAACTATCTACACTGATTACACAGGACATGTGCGGAGAAAAAAAAAACCCAACAATTTCTTCGTCACAGTGAACTCGGCCAAAGTCACAGATTGTCTACAGGGCTTTGCATCTGCCGCGTATGCAGACAAATTGTCAACTCTGTGAGAAACGTACGTACATATGTATACATGTATGTGTCAATGATGGAATGAAAAGTATGTACAGGGAAAGAGTAATGACGACTAAATTCATGTACAGACTATCATGTGTTGATTCACCCATGCCGTTCCACAGAGGAAAATCTTGTTTATAACGGACCATGGACTACCTTACTTCACATACAGACAATCATATTACATGTGAGGAATCATGAATTTCTATCAGATATAATCATTTCATGATCCACAACTATCTTCTTCAAGCACAATCACATTATGGGATACATCATTTTCAGAGACAATCATTTTCATTCATTGACAACTGCCTTCATACACAGACAATCATGCTATAAATGATTACTGATTATCAGAGACAATCATCTTCATTCACTGACAACTGTCTTCATACACAGACAATCATGCTATAAATGATTACTGATTATCAGAGACAATCATCTTCATTCATTGACAAACAATGTTCATTTACAGACAATCATGTTATAAGTGATTACTGATTATCAGAGACAATCATACATCCAGACAAATAATTAATTACATAGACAACCACAGAGTAAGTGATTGATGATTATCAGAGACAATCATGTATCCAAACAAAACCATAGGAAATAGGTCTATAATTACTTTTCTGAAATGTATGCACGCACGCACGCACACGGACACACACACACACGAATGCATGCACGCACACACGAATGCATGCACGCACACACGTACGCACGCACACACACACATATGTGCGCACACACGCACAGAAGAAAAAGAAGAAGAAAAAGAAGAAAAAGAAGAAGAAAAAGAAGAAGAAGAATAGGAGAAGAAAAAGAAGAAGACGAAGATGAAGAAGAGGGAGAAGAAGAAGAGGAGAAGAAGACGAAGAAGACGAAGATGAAGAAGACGAAGAAGAAGAGGAGAGGGAAAAGAAGAAGACGAAGAAGAAGAAGACGAAGAAGAAGAAGGAGAAGAAGAAGAAGAAGAAGGAGGAGAAGAAGAGGAAGGAGGAAGAGGAAAACAATCCCCTACAAATGATTCTGTTACAGACACAGCCCCTGGTGTCCAAAACGTACCAACTACAGTGTAGACTTTCCAACCAACTGTTATGTCCATTGTAGCCAGCACACTTTCAAAACAAAAACATCTCCTACAACTTCAACTTCCAACAATTTGCTACGTCCATAGCAACCGGTAACATCTTACATGCAATTTTTCAACAACAAAACCAAACCAAAAAATCCCCCACACATTTAAAAAAAAACAACCCCCCAAAAAACAGACTTTACATCTCCTGAACACTCCCCCCCCCCCCCCCCCCCCCCCCCCCTAAAAAAAACAACCTGAACCCCTCTTTCCCTCCCCTCTCTCTTTCCCATTTGTAACGCTTCGCCACGAAATGAGTCGCTTAGCACATTACCCAATTTTGCGCTAGGAGCCATTAAAGGCAGGTAGGGGTCAAGTTGTCAATTTTGAGAGTTTGATTGATTATTAAACTATATCCGTTTATCTACCTTGTAATGAAATATCAAGGCATAAGTTTTATTCCTTTTGCTTTTAAATGTGTTTTGAAAATACCCAAGTCCTCATTCTGACAACCTGTTACCAAAATAAACTTGCCTGTAACTATATCCGTTTATCTACCTTGTAATGAAATATCAAGGCATAAGTTTTATTCCTTTTGCTTTTAAATGTGTTTTGAAAATACCCAAGTCCTCATTCTGACAACCTGTTACCAAAATAAACTTGCCTGTTTTTCATTTTGTCACATCCTGCAGACTATCATTTCAATTTGTAATAAATTTGCACAGAATTGTCCGATTTTCAATCTGTTTGTTGTATTGGATAGCCCTGTTATTGCAGATTAATAACTTGTCAATAACTAAAAATTGGCCTCTGGTGCAATGCGACTCATGTGGTGGAGCATCACATTTATCTCCCCCCCTCTCTATCTCTCTGTGCAGCTGCCCCTGTCTGGCCGGCTTCAGCGCTGGGACTTGACGCGCCATCGCAGCACGAGGTAGCAGCCGATGCGCAGGATGATGAAGAAGATGCACAGGATGATGAAGTCCAGGTAGAATTCTGCGTGCTGCACATCAAGCTCCTCCAGCACGTCCGAGGCCTGCGTGAAGATGCACTGCTGCTCGCTGCAGTCCAGCTCCCCGCGGTCACGCCCGTATATGGCCTGCAGCACGCCTTCGAAAGAGTACCTGGTTTTGAGACCATGCACACACACAGAGTGTTAGTAGGCAGGTAGGCAGGCAGGTAGGTAGGTAGGCAGGCACGCATCACTCTGGGAAGACTATGGAGTTGCGCCCTAGTCTTTATAGAGCGCAAAGCCTGGGTAAGTAAGTATGGAGGGGCAAGCTGTTACCCATGCAGCAGACCCCTCCCTCCCCTCTCCACGCCGCTGGAATGGTCCATTGGAAAGGCAATCGCTGATATGAATGGTTCCAGTACCATTGCAGGAGCCGCCAGAACGTTGCCATATACAGCCCCGAGCCGCCCTGGGGACTCCAACTCCCCGATTTTTCCTCAGGGATGGTGTCTAAACACGACACCTGTGTGCATGCTGGTTTGTCATAATTTTGTCATCCGCTCCTACAGGTACACAATGGCCTGCTCTTCTGAAAGGTGGAACGGGGTTTTAATGTGTGCATAAGATGTTCTGCGTGTATTTGCACATGGGGCCTTGGTTTATAGGCTTATCCGAATGACTTTGACATTCAGTTTGAGAGAGTGTTAGTGTTGAGAATTAAAAGTAAAAGGTAAAGGTGTAGGGGAGTGAGGCATCAGAGACCTCACCTTCTCTAGGGTCCAGCATGTTGAGGGCGGCGCCCATCTCCTCTCCCTTAATGCTTTACCTTCCCTGAACCTAATGAGGACATGTACCCATTTACAGCTGGGTGAACTGGGGGACTGTACTGAAGCCAGGGCGTGCAAATGGCCACCCATCCACTTGGTAACCACGCTGAATGCTGCTTAACCTTAGCTTAGGGAAAGCGAGTGCTCTGACCACTGAGCTATCCTGTAGATTAAAATTTTTTTTTTCATTCTTGTTTTTGTTGTGCATTTCCTGGCTTAACACTCACAAACACCCACAACCTACATCCCCCCCCTCCCACAACATCACACACAATTCATAACCCTTCCCCCACTCCCCTACCCACACACACAACAATCACAACACCACAGACACTCACTCACACACAACACCACTACACAGACAGACAGACAGACAGACAGAAAGTTCACCTGATGTAAGACAGGTACGACAGCCATTGCAGGTATGGAGGTATGGTGCCGAAAGTGACGAAGAATCCGCTGAAGAGCAGAATAGGAATCGCCGTCACTGGACCCAAAAACACCGCCACCTGTACACACACACACACACACACACACACACACACACACAATCACACACACATCTCACACACACATCTCACACACACACACATACATCACACACACACACACACAAACACAAACGTGTGATGCTCCACCTCATAACCAGTGGCTTTGCACCTGACCCACTTTTCCCCTAGGGGCCATTTCAGGCAGGTGGGGGTGGGTCAGGTTTTGATTTTGAGATTTGGATTTATTATCAAATGGTAGCCATTATTCTGTTTTGTTATGAAATATATAGGCATCATTTTGTTTCTTTTTGCTTCGTGTTTTAAAAATATTCGAGCCCTTGTTTTGATCACCTATTACAATGTCGTCAAACTTGTCCATTTCTCATTTTGTCACTTTCTGATGTCTATCATTTCAATAGGTAATAACTTTTCATAGAATTGTCCGATTTTCAATCTGTTTTCTGTATTGTATTGCCTTTCTATTGCAAATTATTAACATGTCAATAGCTTAAAGTTGATCTCCGGTGCAATGCGACTCATTGTGTGGTAATGTGACGCTCCACCGCATAATGAATCGCACTGCACCAGAGGTCAAATTTAACTCTTCTAAACAATTTTTTTTATGTGAGTCCCAATACTTGTTGGCAAGACTAGCAACAATTTCACCCAATCACAGAATAGCAACAATTTCAAGTAATCACAGAATAGCAACAATTTCAACCTATCACAAGACAGGATAACAACAATTTCAACCAACCAACCAATCACAAGCACCACAAAAACAACAATGTCACCCACCCACCCACCCAACCAACCACAAACACGCAACAAATCTCCCTCAACCAATCACACAACAGGTGGCCCAAACGACCCCTCAGCCAGCCCCACCCCCCCCCCAGACCTGCAGCGAGGTGGCAGCGCCGATGAGCAAGCCCAGACTCTGGGCCACCAGCGAGGTCTGCGTGGCCAGGGTGAGGAACATGACGAAGCGCAGGAAGTCTGTGGGCTGCGAGGTCATCCAGTACACGATGCTGCCGTACACCAGCGGGAAGATGATCTGGGGGCGGGGGGTGGGGGGGGAACAATCAGGCAGAGACCGGAGGTTAATGATGTAGGTAGGGGATTTGTGTGTGTGTGTGTTTGGTGTGGTGGGAGAATGTTTGTGTGTGTGTGCGTGTGTTGGTGTGGTGGGAGAATGTTTGTGTGTGTGTGTGTGGGGGGGGTGTTGTGTGGGGGGGTGTTGGTGTGGTGGGAGAATGTTTGTGTGTGTGTGTGTGGGGGGGGGGTGTTGTGTGTGTGTGTGTGTTGGTGTGGTGGGGAGGGGGAGAATGTGTGTGTGTGTGTTGGGGGGGTGGGGGGTGTGTTGTGTGTATGTGAGTGTGTGTGGGGGGGGGGGATGTTGTGTGTGTGTGTGTGTGTGTGTGTGTAGGGTGTGTGTGCTTGCGTGTGTGTGTGCATGTGTACATATATATCTGGCGCAAAATTTATACACACATACATACATGCATACGCATATACACAGATCCTACACACACACACACCCACAAACCACCACACACACACCCACAGACCCTACACACACACACACACACACACACACACACACACACACACACACACACACACACACACACACACACACACACCCCTCCCCCAAAAGTCCTTCGGATGAGACTTTAAACCGAGGCCCCGTGTGCGAACGCACGCAGAACATCTTGCGCACACGTTAAACCCTGTTCCGCTTTTCGTAAGAGTAGGCCATCGTGTGCCGGTGGGAACAGATGACATTTACAAAACTGCATACACACGGGGACTGGGTGTAAAAAAGCACAAGAGTGCTTATTCCATTATCCTCGATATAAAAGAATAAAATAAAATTAAAAAAAAATAAAATTAAAAAAAACAACAACAACAACAACACACACCCACACACCAACACCAACACCACACACACCCTACACACACATCCCCCCACCCCCCTCCCACACACACACACACACACAACATCCCCCCTCCCCCCCCCCCCCCCCCCCCCCCCCCCCCCCCCCCCCACATACATACACACACACACACCCACCCCCAAACACACACACACCCTCCCCCTACCTGGAAAGGCATATCAGCCATGGTTTTGGCCATGTAATAGGCTTTCAGACTGTACCAGTAGTTCAGGTGTTCCCTCACAAACACAGCCATCTCCATCGGAACTAAAACACCATTATCATCAATATCATTATTATCATCTTCATCATTATCATCATAGTTATCATTGTTATCACCATTATTGTTATCATTATTATCATCATTTCTACCGTTATCATCATTATCATTCTCATTGTTATCATTATCATCATCATTACCATCATCATCATTGTTACCTTCATCATCAACAGCCCGGGTTCGATTCCTGTTCGAGGGGATTTTTCCCCTGGAGTTAACATCATTGCTGACTCCACTCCCTCCCTAAAGTCCTTCAGATGAGACTATAAACCAAGGCCCCATGTGCAAACACACACAGAACATCTTGCGCACACGTTAAATCCTCTTCTCGTGCCGGTGGGAACGGATGACAATATTTACAAAACTGCATACACATCGGGACTGCATGAAAAAAAGCATATGAGCGCTTATTCCATTATCCTCAATATAAAAGAATAAAAGAAATAAATAAATCATTGCTACCATCATCATTATCTTCTTCATCATCTTCATTGTCGTTAACCATCATCATCTTCTTCATTATCATCTTAATCTTCATCATCATTATTATCATCACCATCATCATAACCAACGGACGCCTTTAGCCGAGTGGTAGAGACTGTTCAATCCCATCATGTCGTGAGTTCGAATCTCAGTGGCGTCTGAAGTATTTAATGGATAGGAGGAATTTTTACCATCTCCTAAGTCAACTTTAAGTGCAGACCTGCCAGTGCCTTAATTTCCTTTCAAACACACACACACACACACACACACACACACACACACACACACACACACACACACACACACACTGGCAGTAAATAAGTACATGAGTGCTTATTTATTATCCTTGAAATAAAAGAATTTGACTGGACATGTACTACACACACTTATCTCAATACACACACACACTTAATGCACCCCCCCCTCCCCACCACATCCCCCGCACACTTAACACCCCCCCCCCCCCCCCCAACACACACACATACAACACCCTCCCCCCTCCCCCTCCAAAACACACACACCATTCCCCCCCTGGCCCCACCACACTCACACCCCAAACCCCCCTTCCCACACATGTCTCTCCCCCCACCCCACATATACACCTACCTCCCCCCTCCCTCACACACGCCTCCCACTCACACCCACAACAACCCCCCCCCTCCCCCCCCCCCAACACCACATCCCCCACCCACACATTTTAACCCCCCCCCCCTTCCCACACACTCCCCCCCCCCCCCCCAAACCTCCCTTCCCCCTACCTCACCCCCTCTCCCCCCCCTACCCCCAAATACCTCCCCCCCACCCCCCCCCCAACTCCTCACAGGTGAGCACGGTGGGCATCATGGCGGTGAACATAAGGAAGAGCATGCAGAAGAAGAGGCAGCCGGCGTTGTTGAAGGCCTTGGAGGCCTCGTTGCCGATGCCCAGGTACAGCAGGCCAATCAGGATCCCCACCGACAGGTGAGAAATCAGCCGCAAGCGCGTCAGCGTCTGCGTGCGCGAAAAACTTTTCTTTCTTTTTTTCCCCCCTTCTCGTGTGTGTGTGTGTGTGTGTGTGTGTGTGTGTGTGTGTGTGTGTGTGTGTGTGTGTGTGTGTGTGTGTGTGTGAGTTTTCCAGTTAGTAGCAGAGTGAGCGGGGCGGGATACCTCAGCGGTCAGAGTGCTCGCTTTCCCCCCAAGTCAAGTTATTAAGCAGCGTCGAGCGTTGTTGCCAGTCGGATGGGTGACTGTTCGCGCACCTTGGCTTCAGTACAGTCCCCCCCCTCCCCCCCCCCCCCAGTTCACCCATCTGTAAATGGGTACCTGCCCTCTTTAGGGTCAGGGAAGGTAAAGTGGCGAGGGATAGGAGATGGGCGCCGCCCTCAACATGCTGGCCCCTGGAGAAGCTGAGGTCTACATAACACCTTGCTCCCCTACGACCACACAGGTTATGGGACACCTTTACCTTTTAGCAGGGTGAGTGATATTGCTGATGTGGTCAAATCATATATAAGAAAACCAATGTTGTTGACATAGGGGAAAAAAAAGGATGAAGGTGTCCCATAACCTGTGGTCGTAGGGGAGCGAGGCATCAGAGACCTCAGCTTCTCTAAGGACCAGCATATTGAGGGCGGCGCCCATCTCCTCTCCCTTACTGCTTTACCTTCCCTGACCCTAAAGAGGGCAGGTACTCATTTACAGCTGGGTGAACTGGAGGACTGTATTGAAGCCAAGGTCACCCATCCACTTTGATATCCAAGCTTGACGCTGCTTAACCCTTTGCTGGGCACAGCAAAATCATTTGTCACCTTCCTGCCGGGCAGAGAAAATGGAGGTGGATGGCTTGTGAGTGGGTGTATGTATTTAACATGCAATAACTCTACAATGGTCAGATGGATTTTGATGAAATAAAAACAGCAAGATGCAGAAATGAATAAAGAAATTGCTAATACCCAATTTTTGTCATTATTTTTATTTTCTTTTAGAATTATAATGCATAAACACACAAAGTCATTGATTGGTTTGTGTGTGTTACAGTTAGCGTTGCAATAACTTTAGAATGCGTGCATGGATTTTGATTAAATAAAAACTAAAACATTAAGAAACAATTATAGAAAAGATATTTTCAACCTACTGTTGGTTTTTTAGTTTTTTTGATAAATGGTGCACGAACACATCGAACATTCCGACGATCGCCATTTTTGTTTACCGATGATCGCGATCAGCTTAACGTTTAAGTTTGAGCCGCTACCGTATCAAAATCCCAAATAGCAACCAAATAACAAAATATATCAAGTTCTGAACCATTGCCGAACTTGAAATCCACGATAATTTCCCCAAATCTAAGAGTAGAATTCAAAACGCGTATCGGCCGTGTTAGATTTGACGATCGATTTTCGTCTCGAACTTCGCCGTAGTCAAAGTCGTCTCTCTCACTTCAGTCAACAAACTCAGAAGTGCACACACTACTAGGATCGATTACATCGATATTTGAGCCTAGATACACATCTCACAGCGTCATATTTTCGGCATGGAAGCTGTAAAAACGATCGTAAATGTCGGGTTCGAAGATAGCATCCATCTTGGAAAAATTTGCGATTTTTTTCCTCCAAAACTTGCAACAAACTCACTCCAATCGCCGCCATTTGTAATAAACATGCGGAAGTCTCGCGGGCAGTCTCGTGGCTTCTATATTCACGAGATTTGAAGCGAGATTGGCGGGAATTTCGACTGTATGATCGCTCTGAAGCGACGGTCGTGTCGCCGGGCGCTTTGGGGCGTTTTGCCCAAGGACAGGGTCGGGCGCTTTGGGGCGTTGTGCCCAGCAAAGGGTTAACTTTGGCTCGGGGAAAGCGAGTGCTCTGAACAAAGTTACCCTGTCCCTGTGTATATATGTGTGTGTGTATAAATACATACATACATACATACATACATACATACATACATACATACATATATATATATATATATATATATATATATATATATATATATATATATATATATATATATATATATACACATTCATATACATAATATATAGTAATATATATAGTAATATATAGTAATATATATATATATATATATATATATATATATATATATATATATATATATATTAATAATATACATGAAATTTCTTGTCAGTCTTTGTTACAGGATCAATATCGTCAACATCTCGAAATATAGTAGAAACAACAAATAAGGAAGAAGATTTGGGAGGGCAGACAGACGGACAGACACTCAGGGCATGTCTCACCACACCATGCCTACCACCTTGTTTATGGCCCCACCCACCATGAAAGCCATATCAGGGCTGGCTGGCTGGCTGTCACCTCAGTCAGTTTCAGTGGCTTCAGTGGCTCTAGTAAGTAACTTTCAACTTCAGCTTCAAACCCCAACACCTCCTAATTAACACCTTCACTGTGTCTCTCATGATAGACACGAACACAAACAGGATCATAATCATAATATTGTTTATAGCCTTACCGACCACGAAAGCCATATCAGGGCTGTCACCTCATTCAGTTTCAGTGGCTTCAGTAACTTCAGTTTCAAAACCAACACTTCCTAATACTTTCAAATATCTAACACCGTCCATCTAAAAAAACGACAAATGACACAATACCTAAATTACTTCATTCCTTAACCCTCTTGTTGTTGAATTCTACAGAGCTAAACTGCCTGTAGATTTTGAATTCTTTTAAAGTTTTCTACCCCAAACTGACATAGTCTACTCCTGAGACAATTGTCTGTGTGCATGACAAGCTATCAAGCTGAAATTTTGTCACAAGCTAGATATATCTTTGTACTTGCATTTTAAGGCAAGTTTACATGTCTGGTCACAAAATGTCGTGTCGTTCTCACCTTATTTGTCACCAATCACAGGTAAAAGTATGTTGTATACAATAAACCAGCAAAATATATATGGAATAGACACAAATTCATACATGTAAGTGTTGAATAAAGAACTGATGCCTAGCTAACGTGTTTATTAATGTTTGTGTGCAACAGTACTTCAAGGATGTGTCACACAATGTCCTCATAACACCTGTTGTTTTATATGTCTTGATGAGGCATACTTTTTGTTTAACTGTTTTTTTGTCTTTTGAAAACAAGGAATATTCAATCCATATCTTACCTATATACTGCATTTCAGATGTCTATGTCTTACCACATGTTTGTTAAGTGCACAGAAGTGTAATATTGTATATAAGTGTCACATTGTCACCAGTGTCACCACACAGGTGTGACAAACATGAAACAACACAGAACTTCTGTAATTCTACAAAATTTTAATCGTGATAGCCTTTAAAGTAGTCATAGTGATGGCACAGGGACACATCACATCACAGAAAGCACAAAATGTGGATGTGTCGGGGGGTGTACCTATCGCTGTCACCTGTGGCACCTTGGCAGACTGGAGA
>CM060346.1:6102307-6124807 GCA_030674155.1 Stramonita haemastoma
GTGCGTGTGTGTGTGCATGCATGTGTGCGCATGTGTACACACAAACACACACACACGCAAGGAAAAAACTAAATGCCTTTGATTATCTAGAGAAGCCAGCTGTCAGCAACAACAACAACATAAAACACAACACCAATCTAAATCAAACACACGGTCTCTCCTTACAACAAACCACACTAACAAAAGAATAAACCCATAACTGATAAAAACACCCCAAACAAACAAAACAGAAAAAACACACAATCTTAAACAAAACATACAAACCAAAAAAAAACCACAACAAAAACATTACCAACTCAATATATGCCCAATACCCCCATGCAATGACACACTCCAAAAGTGCAAGCGCACCACACCCCCACAGGTGAATGCGCACTACACCCCAAAAGTGCAAGTTTATGCAACACACCCCAAACAGTGCATGCGCACTACACCCCCTAAAGTGCATGCGCACTACACACAGCAAAACTCACACCTTAAAAATAAATAAATAATTAATCAAGCAGCACCAGCACACTAACACACAACAGCAATAAATAAATATGCCCACAACACCTCAGAAATGGAGGAAGAGAGGAAGGGACGAGATGAGATGGACAAAATGAATGAGAGGCTGTAGCCATGCGATGCACACGACACCCAACACACAAACGAACAAACGAATATATACGGTGGACGAAAATCATCGGCAAAACACACAAAGTGGAGGCAAAAAAAACAACAACAAAAAAAAGAGTACAAACCTCGGCGGAATCCGACTGCTAGAGGCGGACACAGAGAAAAAAAAGCACAAACCACACATGAATGAAGCCATGAGGTGAGATGAGACTGAGTGCAAACACACAGACACACACACATAAACACACAAACACACACACAGACCCTCACAGACACACACAGATACATACATATACATAAACACACACACACACACACACATACACAAAAGCACAAACCACACATAAATAAGGTGTGTAGGTAGAGATGGGATAGCCTGGTGGTCAGGGTGATGCGCTCGTGATCTGCTGACCCAAGGTTTGCATCACATTCCAGAGGATATTTCCTCTGGAGTTAACATCAGTGCTGATTCCAACCCCCCCCCCCCCCCACTAAAAGTCCTTCAGATGAGACTATACAACGAGGTCCCATGCGCAGTGAAACGCACACACATCTTGTGCACATGTTAAAACTCATTCCACTTTTGGGAAGAGTAGGCCATTGTGTGCTGGTGGTGGGAAGGGATGACAAAATTTACAGAAACTGCTCACACATGGGGACTGGATGTAAAAAAGCACACAAGTGCTTATTCCACTATCCTTGAAATAAAAGATTAAAAAAAAAGAAGAAGAAATATGAATAAAACACACAGAGTTTGACTTTGACACGCACATAGAGACAGACACACTCACAGACACAACTCCAATACAAATTGCATATTGAGAACATCCACATGTACACATACAAAAGGCACGCACACTTAGAACACAGACTCGAGCTTGCCACATCTTTGTACATTGTGTTGTACACAAGTTTGTTTTTAAAAACAAGACATTTGTGTCACCATGTATTCTGAACATACACAAAATGAATCCCCATTCTCCTTTTAAAATACACAGTATGCCATGAACATGCTTAGAATTCAAAGGAATGATTTTATAATTTCAATACACATCTCTCTCTCTGTCTCTTTTTCTCTCTCTCTCTTGCGCGCACGTGCACACGCATGCACATAAACACAAATTCTCCCTCTCTCTCATATTCACACACACAGACACTCACACACATGCACACTTACACACACACAGACAGACACACACACACACACACAACCAGTTTCCCCCCTCCAAAAAAATCCCCACCAACAACCAACCAACCCAATAGTGTTTACAGTGCACAAGCTAAACTATACTTCAAAAGTGGATTTCTTTTACACATCATTACGAATGACAAAAACCTATTAAAGATTTTTTTTTAGAAAATAAAATAAACATGAAAAAACCCCCCCCGCCCCCCCCCCCAAAAAAAAAAAACACAAACCCAAACCCCAACTCCAACATAATCTATCTATAAAATAACACCTACAAAAAGAGAAAGAAAATAAATAAAACCAACAGTTAAAAAAAAAAAAAAAAAAGATACACTCCAGCCACAAACATCATTGCATAAAATGACTAAGAAACATTAGACATATATAGATTAAAAAAAAAAAATTTCTTCACATAAAAGGGTTGGGTTTTTTCAGAAACTTGGAAAAAGCTTTATTACAGATCCAACATAAATTGATACAGATATAAACGAATAAATGTACACAAGTAAGTGACAGAAAAGAAGAAACTTTTAGCACTTAATTTTTTACAAGATCAAGATATTGTTTACTATAGTGAAAAAGTCTTAGGCATTCCGACACAAAGAAAAAACTTTGTCATGAAAGTGAGCATGAAAAAGAAATGGTGGAAAAAGTACACGCTTGGAAATTATGAAAGCTGAGATCATATCTCCTGTGAGTAAAATGATGTGTCAAAGATTCGGATATGATTTTAGCAAACAGAAAAACATCACAAAGATCTCTCTCACACACACACACACACACACACACACACACACACACACACACACACACACACACACACACACACAAACACATATACCACATGCATGCACACACACACACACACATTCTCTCTCTCTCACTCACACACATACACACACACACACACACTCATATATGCGTACACACACACACACACACACACACACACACACACACATACACACACACACACACACACACACACACTCCATTTACAATTTCCATTGAAATTTATATATATATATAAAATAAAATAAAAGAAAAAAAACCTTTACATGGAGAGAACAGACAAAACAAAAGAAGGAAAAACACTTTTGAAAAACATATGCATGACAACAAAACGAGAAACTACACACACACACACACACACACACATGCGTGTGCACACATGCGCACACACACGCACATACACGCACACATGCACATACGCATACACAAAGTACCAACAGAATACACACACATAAAAGCACATACACACATTTCTCTCTCTCTCTCACACACACCCCCCCTCCCCCCACCAAACAAGTGCAGACACTTAGGTGACAGAAATTCAAATCCTCTTTCCACCATCTTCATTAAAAATAAAAAAATGTAATCAAAAACCAAAGAAAATCTGACCCCCCCTCCCCCCAAAAAATCTGAATAATCATAAATTAGAGATCCAAGAAATAAAAACACAGAGAAAAAAACACAAAAAAGAGAGAAATCAAACAGCTGCCACAACACCTACTCTCACCTGCATCTGAACAGATACAGACCAGACAGAGACACACAGCACATATCCGTTTTAAACATCAAGAAAACACTTATGAGCATTAAATATCCCATGACAACTAGCATCTCTCTCTCTCTCTCTCTCTCTCTCCTCTCTCTCTCTCTCTCTCTCTCCCACACACACACACACACACACACACACACACACACACACACACACACACACACACACACACACACACACACACACACACACGTAGACACACACATACACAAAGTACCTACAGAATACACACACATAAAAGCACATACACACATTTCTCTCTCTCACACACTCACTCACTCACTCACACCACACACACACACACCACACACACACACACACACACACACACACACACACACACACACACACACACACGTAGACACACGCATACACAAAGTACCTACAGAATACACACACACAAAAGCACATACACACATTTCTCTCTCTCACACACTCACTCACTCACTCACTCACTCACTCACACACACACACACACACACACACACACACACACACACACACACACACACACACTGAGATGTGGGAACAGATGACAATATTTACATAACTGCATACACATGGGGACTGGATGAAAAAAGCATATGAATGCTTATTCCATTATCCTCAATATAAAAGAATGAATAAAAAAATAAAAAAATAAAACTAACACACACACACACACACACACAACACACACACACACACACACACTTTCTTCCTCCCTATAGGCCTACCCTTCCTCACACCTTTTTTCCTAATCGTTTATCACACACACACACACACACACACACACACACACACACACACACACACACACACACACACACACACACTTTCTTCCTCCCTATAGGCCTACCCTTCCTCACACCTTTTTTCCTAATCGTTTATCACACACACACACACACACACACACACAGACACAGACACACACACACACACAGACACACACACACAGACACACACACACACACACACACACATTTTCTTCCTCCCTATAGGCCTACCCTTCCTCACACCTTTTTTCCTAATCGTTTATCAAACAAAATAAAACTTAGAGACATCCCCAAAGTCGGAATGCAGCTACCTTCATGGTGGGCACAACCGTGAATGAACAGGATTATGTGCACACACACGCACACACACACAATTTTACACAAGGACGCATGTAAATAAACTAAAATTTCTGGAATACACAGACAGACAGACTGACTAACACACACACTTTGACTTGGACACACACACACGCACGCATGCATGCACACACACACAATTTTACAAAAGGAAGCATGTAAATAAACTACTGTAATACACAGACAGACTGACAAACACACACACCTTGACTTGGACACACACGCACGCATGCACATGCGTGCACACACACACACACACACTTTCTTCCTCCCTATAGGCCTACCCTCCCTCCTACCTTTTTTCCTAATTGTTTATCAAACAAAATATCACACAAATATCACCAGTATTACTTTATGCGGAAGGACGTAAAATAGAAGACTACTACTATTACTATTACTTAAAAATTCCGAGATTCAACCTATCTACCGTTGGCCGCCGCTCTTTCTCTATTTCTGGTCCATCAATCTGAAATGACCTCCCTCTACCCCTTCGGCAAAAGCCTACATATGACACTTTTAAATCCAACCTCAAGACACACTTGTTTCAAACCTAAGATTTTTACCTTCTGTTTTCATCTCCTACTTGTCCCTCCCTCCAACATTTGAAATTCCATTCACCCTGTCAAAATGTATAACCTCTATAGGTGTGTGTGTGTGTGTGTGTGTGTGTGTGTGTGTGTGTGTGTGTGTGTGTGTGTGTGTGTTGTGTGTGTGCGTGTGCGCGCGTGTGTGCTTTCGATTTTGCTAGAATTATTTATTGTCATTTGTTGTTTGTTGTGAGGGTCGAGTGCAAGCGCTTTGATTTTTTACAAGATATAGCGCTATATAAATTCCATGTATTATTATTATTACTACACACACACACACAATTTTACACAAGGAAGCATGTAAATAAACTAAAATTTCTGGAATACACAGACAGACAGACAGACTGACTAACACACACATCTTGACTTGGACACATATATACACACACACATACGCGCGCGCAGGCACACACACGCACGCACGCATATACACACGCACATGTAAGTATACACCTGAGCATGAAAGAATTGGAACAGATGAACCTAAAATCTTTGGAATATACACAGAGGGGCGCAATCGCGCACACACACACTATCTTACACAAGGAAGCATATAAATGAACCTAAAATCTCTGGAATACACACACAGACAGACACGCACGCACACACACACACACAAAAATATATGCATGTATGTACACACACATGAAAGAACTGGAATATACTCATGAATACAAATTTTACACAGAGAAACATGCACATGAACCTAGAAAGCTCTGGAACACACACACACACACGCACCCCCCCACCCCCACACACACCCCAACACTCCCCCCCTCTCACCTCAGATCCTAAGCACGTCCCGTTCTTCAAAATCTCCCGCGACGGATCGCCGCCGCCATTACAGCAGCCATTGACGACCGTCGACAAATCTTTCTTCTCCACGCAAGAGTCGTCTCCATCGTCCTCCCCCAGGCAAGAGCGATCGTCGCTGGGAGTGGAGGCCCCTGAGTGGGTGCGTTCAAACTCCTCCTGAAAGGGTTCGCACTTCCCGTCCGTCACGGCCGAGATGAGTTGTCGCACTTTGTCGTCGCCATACTCTCCAGCTGCCACCTCCATCACTGGCAGAGGAAAAAAAACAAAAAAACAGCCACCATCACCACCAGGGTTAACCCTTACAGTACTGAATATCTGCTGACAATTAACTTATTTATTGATTATATTGATTGATTGATTTATTACCGCTGTATGTCACAGCATATTTCTCTGCATGAAATTTGGGATGCTCTCTCTCCCCCGGGAGAGCGTGTCGCCACAAGTGCAGCACCTACCCATTATTTTTTTTCTTTTTCCTGTCTGCAACTGTATTTGTTTCCCTTATCAGAATGGCTTTTTTTCAAAAGAATTTTGCCAGGGTCAACCCTCTTGTTGCTGAGGGTTCTTTTAAGTGTGGTAAATGATAATGTGTAACACATGGGACCTCGGTTTATCATCTCATCTGAAAGACTAGCGCCCAGACCACCACTCATGGTCTAATGGATGGGGGAAAAATTTCAGGCCCAAATTACTTCCCCTATCCTGATTTTCTGCCCTGGCACTCTCCCCTTCAGTTCTGTCAGCCAATTTTACGGCGACAATGGTGCCAGAGGAGGGTTTGTTTATAGTGACCTTCATGCGGCTAACTGGCATCAACGGACTCTGGAAAGTAGTTTTGATACCGCAAACAATGCTTCTCCTTTCCCATGAGAATGTTTATAGAGCTTTGTGTGTGTGTATGTAACATTTACGTAAGTACCCATTTTGCATTCTTCTGCACCTCAGAAACCCAGGAATTGAAGGAAAATTGGGTTGCGCCAATTTTCCTCCTTACAGGACTGAGGGGTAGCAGAAAGCTGAGCCAGAAAACAGGCTTGCCATACTGAAGGGTTAACATGTTTAGACTTCGCATGGTGCGAGTCCTGCGTTTGGATTGAAAATATTTTTTGTGGGAGAATACAGTTTGGCAAAAAAAACTTGAAGAGATAAGGTTTGTGAGTTCTTTTCCCTTTTGTGTATGTAGAACACGAAGCATTATTTCAACCCTCATATTTCCCCCTCCTGTTTTCATCTCCTATCTGTCCCTGCCTTTAACATTCAGATGTTCAATCTCCATCACCCTGCTGAAGTGTACAGCCTTTATGTGTGTGTGTGTGTGTGTGTGTGTGTGTGTGTGTGTGTGTGTGTGTGTGTGTGTGTGTGCGCGTGCGTGCGTATGTATGTACATTCGAATTTGTTAAAACTTTTTATTGCTATTGGTTGCTTGTGTGTTGTATAGGTCAAATGCAAGCGCTTTGATTTGTTTCTGCAAGATATAGCGCTATTATAAACTCTGTGCGTGCGTGCGTGTACGTGTGGAGGGGAAGGCGTGCTTGCATGCATGCATGCGTTGAGAGAGAGAGAGAGAGAGAGAGAGAGAGAGAGAGAGAGAGAGAGAGAGAGAGAGAGAGAGAGAGAGAGAGAGAGAGAGGAAAGAACAGTCATTTTACATCTCTTTTTTTCTTCTCCTGTCTGCTACTGTATTTGTTTCCCCTATCAAAGTGGCTTTTTTCTAAAGAATTTTGCCAGGGACAACTCTCTTGTTACAGTGGGCTCTTTAACATGCGCTTAGTAATTATGTGTAACACACGGGACCTCAGTTTATCTTTTTATTTCAAAGGCTTAGCACCCAGACCACCACTCATGGTCTAATGGATGGCGGGAAAGTTTCGGGCCCAAAAGGGATATGAACCACCACACACTTCCAACCCAGACCTTTCACTTTCTAGGCAGGCACGTTACCTCTAGACCAGCAAGCCACCTACATACAACACTCCTGGAGGAAAAGTGGGTCAGGTGCAAAGCTACTCATTTTGTGGGGAGATGTCACATATTTCTTCCTGTGGCACAAGTGGTTCAATAAGACTATAGAACAAGAGACTTGTGTCCTGAACATTACTTTGTTTTGGCGAATGGTGTGTGTGGTGTGGGTGTGGGTGTGGGTGTGTGTGTGTGCGTATGCGCGTGTGTGTGTGTGTGCGTGTGCGTGTGTGTGTGTGTGTGTGTGTGTGCGCGTGCGTGCGTGCACGCGCATGCATGTGTTTGCGTTTGTGCATGTATGTGTGCGCGCGCGATGGGGGGTGTGGGGGAGGGGTGGACTGACCGTAATCTGCAGGGTTGTGGTACTTGGGACACTGCAGCCCTTGTAACTGGAAGTAAGGCAGCAGAGCTCGGACTGTGCCCCGGTACACACACTGTCCCTCCACCAACATGTACAGCTGCACATAACAACAACATTATCACATTACTGTCACAACAACATCATCATCATTGTAGTAATAACACTGTCCCTCCACCAACATGTACAGCTGCACATAACAACAACATTATCACATTACTGTCACAACAACATCATCATCATTGTAGTAATAACACTGTCCCTCCACCAACATGTACAGCTGCACATAACAACAACATTATCACATTACTGTCACAACAACATCATCATCATTGTAGTAATAACACTGTCCCTCCACCAACATGTACAGCTGCACATAACAACAACATTATCACATTACTGTCACAACAACATCATCATCATTGTAGTAATAACACTGTCCCTCCACCAACATGTACAGCTGCACATAACAACAACATTATCACATTACTGTCACAACAACATCATCGTCATCGTAGTAGTAATACCATATTGTCCTTCCACCAACATGTACAGCTGCCACACAGCAACATTACCACATTACTGTCACAACAACACAACAACATTATCACATTATTGTCACAACACAACATTATCACATTATTGTCACAACAACATTATCACATTATTGTCACAACATCAACATCATCATCATCGTACTAATAATAATAATATTTGGAATTTATACAGCGCTCAAATCTTGTAAAGCACACAAATCAAATTAAAAAAGCAGCTTGAATTCAAATCATTCACATGCATGCAACCGGTCACAAATAAGATGAACAAATTATACATCAACACAGACATACACACACACACGAAACATGCGCACACACACACACATAACTATCCCCCACCCTCAAACACACTCATCCCCCCCCCCCACCCTCCCTCCCTCACATGGTCGAACATCTCGCACAGCTTGGTACAGATGATGGTTCTACCTACCCCCCTCCCCCACCTTCCCCCATCCCTCGACACCACCCCCCCACACACACACACACCACCCTCTCCCCTCACTTACGTGGTCAAACATCTCAAACAGCTTGGCGCTGGGCTGGTGAATTGTGCAGATGATGGTTCGACCCCCAGCAGCCAGTTTCTTCAGCAGAGACACACACTGGAAACAGGAGGCACTGTCCAGACCACTGAAATACACACATATATATATCAGCATGGTAATTCTTTATATGATATCAAATCACCATCATTATATCAGCACAGTAATCCATTATATGATATCAAATCATCATCATTATATCAGCACGGTAATTCATTATATAACATCGAATCTATCTATCTATCTATCTATCTATCTATCCCTTAGTCTGGCGACCGGTGGGGCACCCATGAAGACTTGACAACCAGCTCCCTCCATTCCCCTCTCTGTTCTGCCTTTCTCAAAGTTTGTTGAGTTCTAGGCCTGTCCATTCGCTGATGTTGTCTTCCCATCTTTTCCTTGGTCTGCCTCTATTTCTTCTTCCTTGGACAGTGACTTGCAGTATTGTTTTTGAAAGTCCTTTTGATCTTGTAACATGCCTGTACCATTTAAGTTTCTTTACGATTGATAGGAGGTTTTCATAGGGACCAATGGTTTGCAGGAGTGTGTTTTGCACGTCTTCGTTGCTTATGTGGTCTCTGTAGGAGATGCCAAGGAGTCTCCAGAAGCATCTCATCTCTACCGCCTGTACTCTTCTCTCCAAATCAGCAGTCAGGGTCCACGATTTATAGGCATACGGGAATATGGATATGACAAGGGAGCGCTTTAGTCTGATCTTGGGAGTTTACCTTTACCTTTTACAGTCCCATGTATTGGGAAGGGTGGGGGGCATAGTTACCTGGTGGGTTCGTCAAAGAACATGATGGGGGGGTTGTTGACCAGCTCCAGGGCAATGGAGAGACGTTTCCGCTGACCCCCAGACAGGTTGCCCGCCCGCGTCTTCTTCGCATCCGTCAGTCCCAGAATGTCCAGAATCTCGTCCACCTGGATGGGCACACACAATACACAGGTGTGACGCTCCAGCACAAAATGAGTCATGTGTGACGCTCCAGCACAAAATAAGTCATGTGTGACGCTCCAGCACAAAATGAGTCATGTGTGACGCTCCAGCACAAAATGAGTCATGTGTGACGCTCCACCACGAAATGAGTCGTTTAGCAAGAAAGTTGTTTATTTACACACACACACACACACACACACACACACACACACACACACACACACACCAAACCCACTGACCATCTCTCACTTGTTGGAGGAGGATAGTTGCTCGTCCAGTTTGAGGTTAAATTCCCCCCCCCCCCCCCCCACCAACCCCTCACCCCTCTCCCTCACACACACACACCCCCACCAACCCCTCTCCCACACACTCCCACTCCTTCCACGAAAGTGCTTATTTCCACACACACACACAACCCCACTGACCATCACTCACTTGTCACAGAACAAAATCTCCCTCATCCCTCCCCCTCACCCCCTCCACAAGAGTGCTTATTTCCACACACACACACAAACAAAACCCCACTGACTCCACTCCCCCCAAAAGTCCGGATGAGACTATAAAAACAGAGGTCCCATGTGCGAATGCACGCAGAACATCTTATGCTCACATTAAAACCTGTTCCGCTTTTCGTAAGAGTAGGCCATCAGGTGCCGGTGGGAAGAGATGACAAGATATACACAACTGCATACACACAGGGACTGGATGTGAAAAAAGCACATGGAGTGCTTATTCCATTATCTTCAATATAAAAGAATAAATCAATAAAAGGATAAATAAAAAATAAATAAAATATATTCTATTCCCACTACTTTTGTGTTTCATCTACAAATAGATATTGCCATTGATTTTTTTTTTGTTTGTTTTTGTTGTTGGTTTGCATATTGCAACTCAACGGCTGTCATTTTCATGTTAATAATTTTCATTGTTAAATTGAGCACACTATAAGCTACAAGCTTGTTGTTGCTATGATTCCTAAATGCTGTTGTTTTCAAGGTTTGTTCAAAGTTCTAAATAAAAACTATTTAAACCAAATAAATAAATGAATAAAAAATAAATAAATAAACTGACGATCTCTCGCTTGTCGGAGGACAGCTGCTCGTCCAGTTTAAGGTTAAGTCCCCCCCCCCCCCCCCCCAAACTCCTCACCCTCACTCACCCCCCCCCCCCCACCAACCCCTCTCCCACACCCACCCACTCCTTCCACGAAAGTGCTCATTTCCACACCCACACACAAACCCCCACACACATACACCCACACACAAACCCACACACACACCCCACTGACCATCTCTCGCTTGTCTGAGGAGGACAGCTGCTCGTCCAGTTTGAGGTTTGCTGAGCACATCATGGCCTCCTCCACTGACAGGTGAGGCAACAGGTGGTCGTCCTGCATGATGTAGCATGACATCTTGCGGAAAGATCGGAGGTCGCGCTCCTTCTTCCCCACCATGATGGTGCCGATCACGTTCTTCGTCCTGGACAAGGGAGAAAACTCCTGTGTGTCAGTGATGTTAACAGAATGTGACAAAGAAAATTTGTTGAGAAACAAGTGTTTGCTGGGCATGTAGGTAATAAAAACAAAGCACGTTTTTCTGTCCTGTATAGGGGAGAAAACTCAGTATGTCAGTGACGTAACGGAATGTGACAAAGAAAATTGTTGAGAAATAAGTGTTTGTTGGGCATGTAGGTATTTTTAAAAAAGCACGTTTTTCCCTCCTGTGAAGATGAAAAAAATCCTGTGTGAAGTGTGTGTCAGTGTCAGAGATGTGTGGAAAGTGAAAAAGAAAATTGTTGAGAAATAAGTGTATGTTGGACATGTAGGTATTAAAAACAAAGCACGTTTTTTTCATCCTGTAAAGGGAGAGAAAACTTCATTCCGTGTCGATTACATAAGAATGTGAGAAAAAAAATGTTTTGAGAAATAGCATTTGTTTGCATGCATGGTGTGTACACACACACACACACACACACACACATACACACAAACACACACACACACACACACACACACACACACAAGAAGAAGAAGAAGAAGAAGAAGAAGAAGAAGAAGAAGAAGAAGAAGAAGAAGAAGAAGAAGAAGAAGAAGAAGAAGAAGAAGAAGAAGAAGAAGAAGGAGGAGGAGGAGGAGGAGGAGGAGGAGGAGGAGGAGGAGGAGGAGGAGGAGGAGGGGGAGGAGGAGGAGCAGAATGCTAAGAAAAAGAAAAAGAATTTGAACTGAAAACATTGAGGAAGCTTAATTCATTTGTGTGTCAATATGGTCACAGTTTATCACATGTAACACTCCACCACGAAATAAGTCGCTTTGCACCTGACCCACTTTTCTGCTAGGAGCCATTTTAGGCAGGTGGGGATCAGGTTGTCGATTCTGACATTTTGACTGACTATAAAACTACAGTTGTTCTTATGTGTACTGAAATATCGAGGCATAATTTTGTTTCCTTTTGCTTTCAAAACACATTTAAAAACACCCAAGTCTTCATTCTGACCACCTATTATAGTGCAAAATCTGTCAATTTCTGCAGGCTTTCATTTCAATCATAATAACTTTTTATAGAACTGTTCGATTCTCAACCTTTTTTATTTGTATTAGATAACACTAGGCACCCACCAGTCTTGGAAGACTATGGAGTTGCGCTCTAGTCTTTACAGCACAAAGCCTGGGTAAGTAAGTATGGAGGGCAAACTGTTACCCATGCAGCGGATCCCCCCTCACAACGCCATTGGAATGGCAATCGCCCATACGAATGGTTCCAGTACCGTCGCAAGAGCCGCCAGAACGTTGCCATATACAGCCCCGAGCCGCCCTGGGGGCTTAGATAGCCATTTTATTACAGACTGATAATGTCATATCAACAACGAAAAATTGACCTCTGGTGCAATGCGACTCATTTTGTGGTGCTGCGTCAAGCAAGTACTGTGTGGGTCAAGAGGGCACTTGAACAACTGCCACACTTGTCACGCTGAGGATGCAGGGTATAAAGTTCGTGAACCCCTCACACTCTTACTCATCTCATTCACTCACTGTGTCAATATGTGACTCAATCTCTCCCTCTCTCTCTCCCTGTTTCTCTCTCGTTCCCTCTTGCTCACCCCCTCCTCTCTCTCTCTATTTTACAGTTCAGAATTCTCTGTCTCTGTCTCTCTCTCATTTTGTCAAATATCACAACTATGAAACTGCTACTTTCTCTTCTACTACTACTACATACTAGTGCTTACACACACACACACACACACACACACACACACACACTGACTGACTTGTATCCAGCCACGATGTCCATCAGAGTGGACTTTCCAGCACCAGATGGACCCATGATGGCCGTCAACTGACCGCTGCTGAACTTGCCCGAGATGGACTTGAGTATCATCTTTTGTCCTGCACAATGACAATAATAACACTGATAATAAAGTATCTTTTGTCCTGCACAATGACAATAACAACACTGATAACAAAGTATCTTTTGTCCTGCACAATGACAATAATAACACTGATAATAAAGTATCTTTTGTCCTGCACAATGACAATAATAACATTAATAATAAAGTATCTTTTGTCCTGCATAATGACAATAATAACACTGATAATAAAGTATCATCTTTTGTCCTGCACAATGACAATAATAACACTGATAATAAAGTATCTTTTGTCCTGCACAATGACAATAATAACACTAATAATAAAGTATCTTTTGTCCTGCACAATGACAAAAATAACACTGATAATAAAGTATCTTTTGTCCTGCACAATGACAATAATAACACTGATAATAAAGTATCTTTTGTCCTGCATAATGACAATAATAACACTGATAATAAAGTATCATCTTTTGTCCTGCACAATGACAATAATAACACTGATAATAAAGTATCTTTTGTCCTGCACAATGATAATAATAACACTAATAATAATTATATTTTGTCCTGCATAATAATAATAACACTGATTTAAAAAAAGTATCTTTTGTCCTGCATAATGATAATAATCACACATAATAAAGTATCATCTTTTGTCTTGCATAGTGATAATGATGATGATGATGATGGTGGTGGTGGTGGTGGTGGTGGTGGTGGTGGCGGCGGTGATGATGATGATGATGATGATGATATGATGATGATGATGATGATGATGATGATGATGATGATGGTGGTGGTGGTGGTGGTGGTGGTGGTAATGGTGATGGTGGTGGTGGTGGTGATGGCGGTGGTGGTGGTGGTGGTGGTGGTGGTGGTGGTGGTGGTGATGATGGTGGTGGTGGTGATGATGGTGGTGGTGGTGGTGATAATGATGGTGATGATGATGATGATGGTGGTGGTGATGATGATGATAATCAAGTATCTTTTGTCCTGTATGATAATGATAATAATGATAATGTTCAACAATAATGATAAAGTATCATCTTTTGACCTTACATATCACAATAACAATCAAGTATCATTTATTTATTTTATATTCTTTTGTATAGAAGATAATAGAATAAGCACTCATGTGCTTTTTTTGTTTTGTTTTTGTTTTTTGGCTGCCTCATCTTCTGTAAAGTCCCTGTCCTGCTGTTCCCACGCTGATCATTTCAATCTCCCCGCCACAGCCATACCCTGATTTGTTACATCTCATCCTCAGGGTTGGAAGTTCACAGGGAGCCCATCAATATTAGGCTGCCGTGGAGCCACCAGCCAGAGGGGCCCTGCACTGCTGCTGGGTCACTTTGGTGGAGTTCAGTGGCGCCTGTTCTGAGCTAACATGCGCAGGACACCACCTACTAAGCCCCCTACTAACGACAGTATTAGCTCAGTCGTGGAGCCAGACCGAGTCCCATCCAAGGTGGCGACCACCACATCGTCCCTCCAACGACCGTCTCCCCGCGAACCTCCAATAAAAACTGGCAAAGGCTTTGTGTTGGAAACAAACTCACCACGGGCACAAAAGTGTATGGGTAAACCGAATCTGAGGTCACCATGAGACCAGAGCAATGGGGGCCACCGAATCAGAGGCAATTTTTATTATTGCATGATAATCAATGGTAATGAGGATGATGTAATAATGCTGCTGTAGAAGTGCATCTGCTTTGAGACTACTTGACAAGGTTGTACGCTACGCTTACTATCATAATTATAATAAATCCCGGCATCAACCAGGCCAGAGAGATTCAGACACCTGCAGTGTTGGTCAGGTAATTCAAGGTTGATGGCCCAGCGACCCACGCATACTCATACACCCCCATCCACTCCCCCCACACCTACATCCCCTCACACACCCTCCCCCTCTCCACACCCACCCCCGAACACACCCACACCCACCAATCTTTATTCCTGGATCCTTCTTTAACAAAATACTGCAAGTCTCTGAATTCAGCATCGACTGGATGGCAACCCATGCACACTCACCCCCCCCCCCCCCCCCCCTACACACACTCCCTCCCCATCCCCCCCCCCCCCCCCCACTCCCCAACCCCCCCCCCCCCCCCATCCCCTTATTTCTGAACACTTCCTTGACAAAATACTGCAGGTCTCTGAACTTGACACCAGCCACTCAGCAACACACACACATCCCCCTAACCCCCCCCCCCCCCCCCCTGCCCCCCTCCGACACACACACACACCTTTATTTCTGGATCCTTCTTTCACAAAGTACTGCAGGTCTCTGAACTCGATGTCAACAGCGCGGCGACGTTTGAGGTGGGTGCTGTTGCGAGCGTCTTTGCTGGTGATGGACCCCCTCACACTGCCCCCTCCCCCGTCCACCAGCAGTGGTTTGGGGGTGGGGGTTTCAGCAGCTGACCCAGATGCTTGGGGATTTGAACCTGCAACCACCAAATGACAGGCATGTGCCAAAGTTAGGTGCGTTGGGGGCTGGAGTGATTTGTTAGGTAAAGGTAAAGGTAAAACAGGGTTCGCGATAACCGGTAATTGTCGGTATTTTACTGATTGTAAACAGGGAATACCGAAAATTTTCGAAGCAGCCGGTACCGCGTACCGATTGTTTGCCTGTGACCGATTAGATTTCCGTCTAAAAAAAAAAAGTCTAAAGTGACATTTTCTGACAGTCTGTCATGCGCCTGTACTGTTATTACGCACCTACCCCTTCCCACCCCTTCCCACGAACATCTTTGGCGCCGGCCACATTAGCCTAGCACGCAGAACAGCAAGCTTCACTGTTAAAGAATAGAGCTTCGCGCTCTTCTTGGCATGACAGTGACTTCCATTCACAATGAGTAAATGGGGCCTAGATTGATTTATTCTTTATTCTTTTAATCTTTTATATCGAGGATAATGGAATAAGCACTCCTGTGCTTTTTTACATACAGTCCCCATGTGTATGCAGTTTTGTAAATGTCATGTTCCCACCGGCACATGATGGCCTGCTCTTACGAAAGGCGAAAAGCGAGGGTCTATGTCTATGAATTTGCGCGTTGCTTTGAGAGAGAAGAGTCGAAAACTAAATCTAAATTAAACGAAAGATCTAGATGAGCGCTAAGCATAGAAACAAGAAAGAAATTAGAAGAATATAAGTAACACAAATGATGTCACGCAAAACAACAGACTGACACAGACAGTGACACAGGCGCTAGAAAAAAAATCCTATTTCCTGCGTGGCTTCGTGCCCAAGAAGCGAGTGGCAGCAGCACGGCAGTCAAAGTCTGAGAGATTTGCGTTCAATTTAGATTTAGTTTTGCTGCCGAACAATCCCCCCTCCCCCACCATCTCACTGAATAGTTTCGTATTGTTCACAGTACAAACTGGATTTTATTTTCTGGGGACCGATTTTGGGGGAGTTGGTCAAGATATCTCTGAAATGGCAACTCGCAGAACTGGTTTTAAAAAATCCTAGCGCGAACCCTGGTAAAAGGTAAAGGTGTCCCATAACCTGTATGGTCGTAGGGAGCGAGGCATCAGAGACCTCAGCTTCTCTAGGGGCCAGCATGTTGAGGGTGGCGCCCATCTCCTCTCCCTCACTGCTTTACCTTCCCTGACCTTAAAGAGGGCAGGTACCCATTGACAGCTGGGTGAACTGGGGAACTGTACTGAAGCCAAGGTGCGCAAATGGTCACCCATCCAATTGGCAGCCACGCTCGACGCTGCTTAACATTGGCTTGGGGAAAGCGAGGGCTCTGACCACTGAGCTATCCCGTACACTTTGATTTGTTAGGGGTTTTATTTATGGCAGAGTGGTACGTTTTGAGTGGGGGGGGGGGGGTGAGGGGGGGAGGGGAGGGGTGTATGTGGGTGGGTGTGTGTGTGGGGTAGGTGGGGGTGGGAGGGGTGGGTGTATGGGGTAGGTGGGTAGGTGGGTGGGAGGGGGTGGTGGGGGCGAGTAGGTGGATGGGTGGGGGGTATGTGTCTCAGTCTGTGTCTATATTACTCTGTGTGTGTGTGTGTGTGTGTGTGTGTGTGTGTGTGTGTGTGTGTGTGTGTGTGTGTCACTGTGTGTGTGTATGTGTGTGTGTCACTGTGTGTGTGTGTGTGTGTGTGTGTGTGTGTGTGTGTGTGTGTGTGTGTGTGTGTGTGTGTGTGTGTGTGTGTGTGTGTGTGTGTGTGCATACGTATGGCCATGCCTCCACACACACGTACACTTACTTAACACATCAAAACAGAAAAAATACATACATATACACATGTACATGCAGGGTTCGCGCTAGGATTTTTTAAAACCGGTACTGTGAGTTGCCATTTCAGAGATACCTTGACCAACTCCCCCAAAATCGGTCCCCAGAAAATAAAATCCGGTACCTACTGTGAACAAAACGAAACTATTCAGTGAGGGGGTGGGGGAGGGGGGAATTGTTCGGCAGCAAAACTAAATCTAAATTGAACGCGAATCTCTCGGACTTTGACTGCCGTGCTGCTTGCTGCCACTCGTTTCTTGTGTACGAAGCACGCAGAAAATAGGTTTTTTTTTTCTAGCGCCTGTGTCACTGTCTGTGTCAGTCTGTTGTTTTGCATGGCATCATTCGTGTGACTTACATTCTTTTTTCTTGTTTCTATGCTTAGGGCTCATCTAGATCTTTCGTTCACTATAGATTTAGTTTTCGACTCTTCTCTCTCAAAGCAACGCGCAAATTCATAGTCAAAGACCCTCCGCTTTTCGCTTTTCGTAAGAGCAGGCCATCGTGTGCCCGTGGGAACAGATGACATTTACAAAACTGCATACACACGGGACTGAATGTAAAAAGCACAGGAGTGCTTATTCCATTATCCTCGATATAAAAGATTAAAAGAATAAAGAATAAATAAATCTAGGCCCCATTTACTCATTATGAATGGAAGTCACTGTCATGCCGAGAAGAGCGCGAAGCTCTATTCTTTAACAGTAAAGCTTGCTGTTCTGCGTGCTAGGCTAATTAAATGAGGCTGGCGCCAAAGATGTTCGTCGGAAGGGGTAGGAAGGGGTAGGTGCGTAAGCACAGTACAGGCGCATGACAGACTGTCAGAAAACGTCACTTCAGACTTTTTTTTTTGAGACGGAAATCTAATCGGTCACAGGCAAACAGAATCGGTACGCGGTACCGGCTGCTTCAAAAATTTCCGGTATTCCCTGTTTACAATCGGTAAAATACCGACAATTACCGGTTATCGCGAACCCTGTACATGTATACATGTATATTTGTGAACAAGACAAAAGGTCATATAATTATAATAATTATGTAAAAATATATATTTATAAATAATGAAACATACACTGACTGGAGACTGCAGCAGTGGAATGTCTTTAAAACAGTGACTTAGTAAACTTCCACAATGACACTGGATAGCTCAGTGGTCAGAGCGCTCACTACCCCCCCCCCGGCCAATGTTAAGCAGCATCGAATGTGGTTACTGAGTGGATGGGTGTCTGCACGCTTTGGCTTCAGTACAGTCCCCCCAGTTCACCCAGCTGTAAATGGGTACCTGTCCCCTTTAGGGTCAGGGAAGGTAAAGCAGTGAGGGAGAGGAGATGGGCGCCACCCTCGATATGCTGGCCCCTAGAGAAGCTGAGGTCTCTGATGCCTCGCTCCCCTACAACCACATAGGTTACGGGACACCTTTACCTTTGCCTATTATATAAATAATAAAGCATACATACATACACAGACTGGGGACTGCAGCAGGGGATAGGGAAACAAATACAGTTGCAGACAGGAAAAACAAAAAAAAAACAAAAAAGGGTAGGCGCTGCACTTGTGGCGACACTTTCACACAGATAAATCTGCTGTGACATATAAAGTTGTATAAAACAGATAAAAAATAAATGACAAAATAAAAATATTCAACACACAGTAAACTTCCATGACAAGAATTTGAAGAGAACAGTGTCCTATTTACTTTCTTACAAAACATGAAATCCTACACTCCTTTTGCTTTAATACTATCATCTTCCTTTTTTATACACTGATACAGTGTATACATATATATATAGTGATAACTGATAACATAAGTATGTATTGTGTACACACACACGCACACACACGCACGCACGCATGCATGCACACACACACACACCACTTCATAAACAAACACACACACACCACTTCATACACACACACACACACACACACACACACACACACACACACACACACACACCACTTCATACACACACACACACACACCACTTCATACACACACACACGCACAGACACACACGCATGCACGCACACGCAACACACACACACACCCCTTTTCCCCTTCTCACTAAAACTGCCATTAAGCCTCATTACACACCTGTCAGTAAATATATCACATTCAAGGTCATACCCACTGCCACTGACATGCACTGTATACAACACTGTACAGTTTGTAGCCCATAGATTTCCCCCCCCCCCCTTTTTTTTTTTTTTTTTTTACCTTTCTAGGTATGCTGGTACTAAAAGTTCTAAGGCACACACACACACACACATGTATGTACACACACACACACACAAACATGTACACACACAAACATGTACACACACACACACACACACACACACACACACACACACACACACACAACACACACACACAATCTTTTGAAAAAATAGATTTTTTTGTCTCCAAGTTTTGCTGTGTTCATTTTTTTTTCATTGTTGAAGTTACATAAGTTTTACGGTTATTTAGTATGTGAACTTTTTTTATTGTATTATGCTCACGTAAGTTAGACAGTTCCTTAAGTAACTGTTAGAACTATTTTTTTTAAGATTGTTTACCTTCTTGCATCTCATATTACATAATGTGAATAGACGATAAATTGAAAAACAACACACACACACACACACACACACACACACACACACACGATTTAGGTACCACATTTCGACTTCCTGGATAGTGTCTAAACACAACACCTGTGTACAATCAGTTTTAAAATTTTGTCATTAATCCATTCCTACTAGGCACAGAATGGCCTACTCTTCCAAAAGGCGGAGCAGGGTTTTCAATATGTGTGCAAAATGAGATGTTCAGCATTCTCTTGCACAAGGGGTCTCGGTTTATAGTCTAATCCCAAGGACTTTCAACATTCAGCTCAGATTTTCTGGTCAAAACTGGGAAGAAAGGGCAAGGCTGGGAATGGAACCCAGAACCTCAGGTTTACTTGTTAGGCAGGTGAATGTCTTTGTTTGCAGATGCAAAGAGTAGCAACATGAAGTACAAAATTTGGAGTATTTTCTTCATGCAAATCAAAGCTTAAATAGGTAAGAGTTTCTATCTTTATGTACTTACTATATATGTACTAACCCAGCATGTTATTCATAAGTTCAGAAAATTTCATTCTTTTTACAATATGTTTTGTATCTTTTATGATTTTTTTTTTTTTTGCTAACCATTGCAAATGGGCCGTCTGTGAGGAAAAGCAAGGGAGAGAATTGGCCGTCCCGAGTGAGTTAAATCACTCCATGCTGGTTGATTTTTACTAATTACTAAGTGTATCTCAATAGACTGGCAGTTCGTGTTGATTAGTAAAAAAAAAAAATTATGAATTAAAAAGACAACACAAGTACATGAAATTTTCAGGGTTTAGTCTTGACATGTAGGTGAAAGGTCATTGACAAGTAGGTGAAAGGTCAAAGTCGAAAAACCAGCTGCTGGATTCTTTTTTTATTTTATTTTTTTTAGCAAAACGTGGTGTCAGCAGGAGTAGGTTTAGATTTAACCTCATAAACACCAACCTGAACTGACAGAAGCTCCGCCATCTTGAATCAGCGCCAATGGCCAATCAAATTTCGGTGTCTTTCTCACTTCACACAGCCCCGACACTGACAGCTCAGTATACGAATGTTAAGGTCGGGTCAAAAGGTCACAGTAACTCGGCGCCTACGAGTCTTGCAAAGCGTTACACCAACAGCACTGCGGGTTCCAAACATCGGTCCACTTTTCCACCAATCAATGAGCTGCTTCACAAGACCTGGCCTCTCATTGGCTCATTTCATTCCACTTACTGGCGAGATCCAATCGCAAGTTTTCAAAATGCACAGTTCTGTAACAGACTACACAGCCAAACTTCAGCTCTTCAAACGATCCACACCTGAGCACCCTGGCAATCTTTGCACAAGATTACTCCACTCCTCTGATTTGGGGCAGCCTGGCAAACGCTATTCACCAAAAAGCACATACACAGATGAAACTGGAAACATCTGCTTTTGCACCAAAAACGTTTAAACTCAGGGGGAAATACCGCTAATGCACTTTCACAAATGTTTCAGTTTGTGTCCAAAAAGTTGAACTCGGGGAATACAACAACCGCAGTTTCACACAGTCTCTGAATTGGGCCACAATGTATTATCACACTACAGGACTGTTCAGCAAAGAAGATCAAAATCACACGGAGACAAAACTTCCAGGAGATGGTTCAAATTCTGAGACAGGTCTTTGGCGTGGTGGAGCAATAGCGAAGAGGGGGTGGGGGTAGGGTGGTGGTGGTGGTGGTGGGGGGGGTTGTGGAGGAAGGTTCGGTTCTGCGAGTGCTATCTCAGGGAGACTCCAGCCCTTTGTTCACTCTGCTCCTGGGTTCAAGTCCACAGTGGTGCTGGATGTTTCTCTCTCTGCTTAGTCTGCAAACAGAAAAAACAGCAGACGCGAGTTCAGTTGTCGTCAGTTATCAGATCACAGTCAGATGTAAGACAGAAAAAACAGCAGACGCGAGTTCAGTTGTCGTCAGTTATCAGATCACAGTCAGATGTAAGACAGAAAAAACAGCAGACGTGAGTTCAGTTGTCGTCGGTTATCAGATCACAGTCAGATGTAAGACAGAAAAAACAGCAGACATGAGTTCAGTTGTCGTCAGTTATCAGATCACAGTCAGAT
>CM060346.1:6127307-6137307 GCA_030674155.1 Stramonita haemastoma
TGTCCAGGTTACACATTTATTTTTAAAAGCAAGCAAGTTTACAATTCAAATTTATTTGTTTTTCAAACTGAACAACTTCATAAAACTTTTATAACACTCAAAAGTGTGTGTGTGTGTGTGTGTGTGTGTGTGTGTGTGTGTGTGTGTGTGTGTGTGTGTGTATGTGTGTGTGTGTGTGTGTGTGTGTGTGTGTGTGTGTGTGTGTGTGTGTGTGTGTGTGTGTGTGTGTGTCTGTGCTATGCATAATAAAATGTATCCCCCCAGAAAAGAACAATGATAATGATGACAAAGAAGATGACAATCATAATAACAGTGCCACTTAAAGTGACAAATAATATGATCTATCTCTCTCTCTCTCCCCCTCCCTCCCTCTCCCTGTTTCTCTCTCTCTTCCCCTCTCCCTCTCTCTTCCCCCTTCTCCCCCTCTCCCCTCTTTCTCTCTCCCTCCCTCCCTCCTTAACACACAACCTGCTGAGGGTACAGAGGATAGCCTCGTGGTTAAAGTGATGCCCTCATGATCTGCTGACCCAGGTTCAAATCTTATCCCAGAGGATTTTTCCCTTGGAGTTAACATCAGTGCCAACTTCACTCACCCTCCCCCCCCCTCAATTCTTTCAGATAAGACTAAAAATCTGAGATCCCGTGTGTGAATGCATGCAGAACAACTTGCGCACATGCTAAAACCCTTTCCACTTTTTGAAAGAGCAGGCCATTGTATGGTGGTGGGAACGGATGATAAAAATGACAAAACTGCACACACACACACACACAGGGAATGGATGTAAAAAAAAAAAAAAAAAAAAAGGACATGAATGCGTATTCCATTTTCCTCAAACTATTTAAGAATAAAATAAACAAGGTAAAAAGGTAAAGGTGTCCCATAACCTGTATGGTCATTTATTTATTTTATTTATTTATTTTATTCTTTTAATGTTTTATATCAAGGATAATGGGATAAGCACTCAAGTGCTTTTTTTCATCCAGTCCCCGTGTGTATGCAGTTATGTAAATATTGTCATCTGTTCCCACCGGCACACGATGGCCTACTCTTACAAAAAGTGGAACAGGATTTAACGTGTGCGCAAGATGGTCACAGGGGAGCGAGGCATCTGAGACCTCAGCTTTTCTAGGGAACAGCATGTTGAGGGTGGCGCCTATCTCCTCTACCTCGCTGCTTTACCTTCCCTGACCCTAAAGAGGACAGGTTCCCATTTACAGCTGGGTGAACTGGGGGACTGTACTGAAGCCAGAGCGCGCAAACAGTCACCCATCCAACTGGTAACCACGCTCGACGCTGCTTAACTTGACTCAGGGAAAGCGAGCGCTCTGACCACTGAGCTATTTCGCCCCTGAATAAAGAAAAAAAAAAAAAAAAAAAATTAAATTAAAAAAATATATATATATATATAAAATAACATAAAGCACGGCATGCCTATGGTGGGAAGCAAGGGCATGGCCGCCCTTTTTCCCATGATGCACTAGTTGTCAACATCATTCTTCTTCTTTGTTATCGTCGAACGCTCTAACAGCAACTGAACTAATGTTATCTGTCATAGGAGCAAAAATGCGTTGTGCTAAATTTAAGTCTTTCTGGGAAAAAAGGCAGGAGAATGGACCAAGAAGGCACAAAATAGATGAGAAGGAGGTAACAAGAGGAAACGGAACAACACACACACACACACACACACACACACACACACACACACACACAATTTCCTAGATCTATAGATGGCTTGATGAAAAAAAGCAATTCAATGCTTATTCGATGTGCCATCTCGAAATAAAAATTTGACTTGACTTCACACACACACACACACACACAATCACACAATTTTTCTCCTGGAGTTAACATCAGTGCCGACTCCACTCTCCCCAAAAGTCCTTCGGATGAGACTTTAAACCGAGGCCCCGTGTGCGAACGCACGCAGAACATCTTGCGCACACGTTAAACCCTGTTCCGCTTTTCGTAAGAGTAGGCCATCGTGTGCCAGTGGGAACAGATGACAATATTTACAAAAACTGCATACACACGGGGACCGGATGAAAAAAAGCACATCATTGCTTATTCTGTTATCCTCGATATAAAAGAATAAATAAAAAAATAAAAAAATAAAAAAAATCACTTGATGTGAATAGACATTTATCTGAAAATATCACACACGCACGCACGCGCACACACCACACACACACACCACACACACACACACACAAAGAGGGGGGATAAAAAAGAAGGAATTTCCAGCACAGAATTTGCAGAAAGTGGGGATGCTATTTACACCGACCGGCACCCTGGTATTCCCACGGAGAAATCAACATCAAATCAACATCTTTCAATCTGCACCAGACGTCCTCAGCGACAGAGCACCACACTGGATAGGCGACAGTATCAACATTTATATGTGACCATCCGCAACAAAATGAGTCTCTTAGCACCTAACCCACTTTTCCGCTAGGAGCCATTAAAGGCAGGTGGGGGTCAGGTTGTCGATTTCAAGATTTTGATTGATTTTACGACTATAACCATCATTCTACCGTGTAATGAAATACCAAGGCATGATTTCGTTTCCTTTTGCTTTCAAAAGTTTTTTTTTTAAAAACACCCAAGCCCTCATTCTGACCACCTATTATTACGAGGCTCAACTTGTCCATTTCTCATTTTGTCACATCTTGCAATCTATCTTTTCAGTTTGTAATAACTTTTCATAGAATTGTCTGATTTTTAATGGTTTTTTGTATGGAATAGCCTTTTTCATTGCAGAGAAATGACATGTCAACAACAAAATTTGACCTCTGGCACAAGGCGACGCATTATGAGGTGGTGTGTCACGTATCATATCATATATAATATGCATACATACAGACTGTTCTTAACAAAGCAGCATATTGACAACCCTCCTAAACCGACAGTCCATCTGTTTCATGCATTATTACCGGACAAAGTCTGGAGACTTCTTTGTTGCTGTTGCCACGCCAGCACATTTTTAACGTGTATGCATGCATGTTTGTTCTTGCAGGCATACAAATGTGCTTGTATGTGCACACACACATAATACGCACATGTATCAGTATTTATTTATCTATTCTTTTATATCGAGGATAATGGAATGAGCACTCTTGTGCCTTTTTACATCCAGTCCCTGTGTGTATGCAGTTTTGTAAATGTCATCTGTTCCCACATGCACACAATGGCCTACTCTTACAAAAAGAGTATCTCAATGTGTGGACGCACATGCACACACACACATTTCAAAACCGCATACACATGGGGACTGGATGTAAAAAAAAAAAAGCACATGAGTGCTTATTCCATTATCCCCGAAATAAAAGTTTTGTTTGTTTTTTTACGGCACAGGCATGCATTTACATTTTTTTAAAAAGCACAACAAAACACATACATGTATGTAATATATGCAAATTTCTTCATACATGCAAACGCACTTAGTCATGATGCAAATAAAACCTTATGCAACCTATCTCTCTCTCTCTCACACACACACACACACACACACACACACACAAATTTATTGGGGGAACCGGATAGACTAGTGGTCAGAACGTTGCACTCGCAATTTGACGACTCGAGTTTGAATCCCGTTCGAGGGGATTTTTCTCCTGGAGTTAACATTAGTGCCAACTCCACTCCCCCCAAAGTCCTTCTGATGAGACTGTAAACCGAGGCCCCATGTGCGAACGCACACAGAACTTATTGCGCACATGTTAAATCCTGTTCCATTTTTCATAAGAGTAGGCCATTGTGTGCCAGTGGGAACAGATGACAAGATTAACAAAACTGCATAAACACGGGGATTGGATTAAAAATAAAGCACATGAGTTCATATTCCATTATCCTCGATATAAAAGAATAAATAAAAAAATTAATACATAACACACACACACACACCTTAATCACACTAGGATACAGACATATATATATATACAGCAATAAACATGTACATGAATAATATTCAAACTCTCTCTCTCCCCCACTCTCTCTCTCTCTCCCCCCCCTCCCTCTCTCTCTCTTCTCTCTCCCCCTCCCTCTCCCCCCCTCATTTCCTCCCTCCCTCCTTCACACACACACACACACAAATGCGCACACACGCACGCGTGCACACATGCACATGTACACACACGCGCGCGTGCACACACACACACACACACGTACACATGCGCGCGCGCGCACACACACACAACACAAGCTATTGTAGACAGACATAGATCTCCTCTCAATGCCAACTGACTGCCAAACAGCCAACAACACTGCGTCACATTTCACACAACACTGCACCCACCCTACAGTCTCAAAGTTCAGCTCCTTCTAGTCTACCACCTCCACTGTCCTTATTCTAACCATAACAATGATCAAGTCTGTACTTGTGTCCCCCCCCCCCCCCCCTCGCCACCCCCCCCCCAAAACCCCTCTCGACTTTTTACTTCCCTGCAGTCTGTCAGTTCCTATCCTGTGTCACTTCACAACTTAACCCCTTCAGTGCCAATGACAACAATTTACATACCTAGATCATGTCTTCAGTGCCTGGGCTTTATCCCAGATCTTGATTAATTAACACTATCCCTACCTCAAGAAACAGAGCCCTTCTTTCCCTGTACACTACACGCGCCCCGTGCTCATTTGTTTGCTTCTGTTGCCCATATGTGGGCACTACATAGGGAAGGGCTAGGAGATGGATGGTTGCTCAACAGTGGGCAACCCATCAGGAAAAGGTTAAACCATTGACGCTCGGGGGGGCAACAGCAAAGTGAGAGAGGCTGTATCAGTGTATGATCAGGGGCTTTCTTTCCCATTCCTGGAATTCCACTTTACAGCTTACATCTTTATTATTCTTTTATTTCAAGGATAATGGAAAAAGCACTCCATGTGCTTTTATACATCCAGTCCCCATGTGTATGCAGTTTTGTAAATTCTGTCATCATTCCCTTCCAGTACACAATGGTCTGCTCTTCCCCCATGATGGACTGTGACTCTCTGACAAGGAGGCTTGACTTTGCGACAGGCCCCATTACGTGCTGCTGCAGCCCTGGGGGCTAGTTGGCCTTTGGAGAACATCTCCAACGCTGACTGTCCTTATGCCCACTTGGCTGAGAGAGTGGGGGTGTGCTGTGGGCAAGGCATCTCCATTATAATCAAATTTCTGCCCAATTTCTAAAAACAGCAGCTGCCTCCTCTGCTGTTTTGGAGGTCATCATCAAACATGAGTTGCGAAGGTCAAACATAAAAATATTCTCTTCTCTCTTCTTCTCTACATTCCTGGACTGAGTAGTGTGTAGTTCCTGGTCTCCTGTGCTTGGGACTTTGCAGGAGGTCTGCTCACTGGCCTCAGCTTACACATTCCCACTCCTGAGCAGAGCAATTTTTGTACTATGATGCATGCTGAGTATGGTTGTGTTTCCATAACTCACTGAACATTGGCATGAATAACGAGACCTTTCACATGAATATTTGATCTTCTGCATGTGCATACATACATACATGTATACACAAAAGGAATTAAGGCACTGGCAGGTCTGCACTTAAAGCTGACCTGGGAATTCCATCTTAAAAATCCCCACTCTTAATTCACCAGACCCTCCAAGATTCAAAACCCATGACTTCATGGACTATGGGATTGAAGCAGAATGGTTCTCATTCTCTAGAGCTACAACTGCCACCACCCACCCCACCACTCAAGTTATTAAAGATTTTTGAGGGAGGGTGGGTGAGTTTCGTTCCTTGGCTAGAACTCTTGAGTCTGAGGTTCACCAATGGTCAGGGAATTTCTCTGTTTTTAAGATAATAAAGTATTTTGAATTTGAATTGAATGGTAAGACTATGTGTAAGCGACCATTTTTTGTTGTTTTTTTAACCCACCATTGAGGTATTCCACATTCTGACTTTGTAGATGGTGTCTAAACACGACACCTGTACATGTGAATGTGTGGAGTCCTGCAGTCAGAATTGGCGTTAACTGAACTCCAGGGGAAAATCCCCTAGAATGGGCACACCTCTGAGGTGGATTGATCCCAGACCATCAGATCACGACCTATCCCCCCTGAGGGAATGACAGGGGGGGGGTCTGTCAACTGGTATGAACAGCTACCCCATCTTCTGGAAATTCTGTGCAAGAAATTTCATCTTGTTTATCGCTCTCTTTGTTTCTCCTGTATTCATTTTCTGCCCTGTTGGTCGATTGGGAACAGATGACATTTACAAAACTGCATACACACAGGGACTAGATGTAAAAAAGCACACAATTGCTTATTCCATCCATTATCCTCGATATAAAAAAATAAATAAATAAATTCTCCTGCCCCTTTTCTTTCCTTCCAGAAAGACTTAAAAGACAACCAACAATTCTCTTATCCCCAAGTTGGATGCACTGGGCTTGACTGACTTTATTTTTATTTATTTCTTTATTTATACCACTTCATGTCACTGCAGATTTCTCTGTGCGAAATGTGGGCTGCTCTCCCCAGGGAGAGCACGTCGCCACGAGTGCAGCACCACCCTTTTCTTTTTTCTTTTTTTTCCCTGTCTGCAACTGTATTTGTTTCCCTATCTATCAGAGCGGCTTTTTTCTACAGGATTTTGCCAAGGACAACCCTCTTGTTGTCCTGGGTTCTTCTACCTGCGCTATATAATGATGTGTAACACACGTGACCTCAGTTTATCATCTCATCCGGAAGATTAGCACCTAAACCACCACTCATGATCTAAATTCTAATGGATGGGGGAAAGTTTTGGGCCCTAACGGGATTCGAACCACAGCACACTCCGACCCAGACTTTTCACTCTCTAGACAGGCGCGTTACCTCTAGACCACCGATACATCTGTCAGGTGCTTAACAGCAGCGCAATGCATTTTTGTTCCTAAAGTAAAAACCGACAACAACAATTGCTATCTGAGCGTTCGACAAAGGAGAACAAGATCACAACCTAAAGGCTAATCATCTGGCTACCCTTCCCCCCCCCCCCCACCCTTGGAAGTCAAAGTAAGAAGTCATCAATCAACCAAAAGACATCATCAACTGCATGTCATTTAAAAAAAAAATTTTTTAAATGCACGTCTACATGTCTCATAAAAACTGCATTACTACATCCACTTGGTGCCCTCCACAAATCTCTCATGCTTTGTTCACATCCACTTGGTGCCCTCCACAAATCTCTCATGCTTTGTTCACATCCACTTGGTGCCCTCCACAAATCTCTCATGCTTTGTTCACATCCACTTGGTGCCCTCCACAAATCTCTCATGCTTTGTTCACATCCACTTGGTGCCCTCCACAAATCTCTCATGCTTTGTTCACATCCACTTGGTGCCCTCTACAAATCTCTCATGCTGAGTTCACATCCACTTGGTGCCCTCCACAAATCTGTTGATGGAATAACATGTTCACTGTGTGCCAGTGGGAACGGATAACAAAATTGACAAAACTGCATACACACAGGGGACTGTATGTAAAAAGGCACATGAGAGCTTATTCCATTATCCTCTTTTTTTTTTTTTTAAAAGAACAGTAGAACACTCTGTCTTGAAAATTTTCTTTTTTAATTAACTGAGCTAAAAACATACAGAGAAAGAAAGAGAGAGAGAGACAGAGACAGAGAGAGACACAGAGACAGAGACAGACAGAGAAAGAGAGTAAGGGGGGCAGAGAGAGAGACAGAGACAGAGAGACAGACACTGAGACAGACAGACAGACAGAGGGAACTTTGAACTCTGAAAGAGAAAGGCTTTATTCATAGTTCTAGGCCACTGGCCCATACATGAAGGGGATAGATAGCTGATCAAATCAATGATTAATCAATTTAATAAGAGGAAAAGACACTATCTGTAAGTGCACTTGACAATTAATACAAATCTGAAATGCAAACAAATCCACAGTACAAAAAAAACACCTTACTCTTATGCCACAGCCACACTGCACGACCAATGGGGGATGGGATCGCCTAGTGGTCACAACATTGCGCTCGTAATTTGACAACCCGGTTCATTCCCGTTCGAGGGGATTTTTCCCCTGGAGCTAACATCAGTGCTGACTCCACTCTCCCTACAAGTCCTTCAGATGCGACTATAAACTGAGGTCCTGTGTGCAAACGCACACAGAACATCTTGCACACATGATAAAGTAACTTAAAGCCTGTTCCGCTTTTCATGAGAGTAGGCCATTGTGTGCCAGTGGGAACAGATGACAAGATTTACAAACTGCATACACACAGGGACTGGATGTAAAAAAGCACATGAGGGCTTATTCCATTATCCTCAATATAAAAGAACCTTTTTTTTTTAATGCACTGATTAGGACTAGGCCTAGACCAGTCCCCCTTGCCAGACCAGCATACCAGAGAACAGACAAAGATACTGGAGGGATCATGCACTGGCAGGCAGCCCTGAAGACCAGCTCACCATTTACCGGCTTAAAGCTAATGACAAATAGAAAGTGATGAAGGTGGAATACAAAGAAACCAACTACAACTACAACAACAACATCCAGAAGGAGAAGAACAACAAGGAAAAAACATAAGACTAATAAGAGAGAGAGACAGAGAGAGATTGAGAGAGACAGAGAGAGGAAGCGACAGAGAGAGAGAGAGAGAGAGAGAGAGAGAGAGAGAGAGAGAGAGAGAGAGAGAGAGAGAGAGAGAGAGAGAGAGAGAGAGAGAGAGTGTGTACTTTCTTCAGTTTAACGTCTGTTCACATGAAGTGATATTAACACAAAAAAAGAAAGATGAAAGTGTGTCACATTCAAAGAATGTGTGCGCACTCACGCGCGCGTGTGTGTGAGTGTATGTATGTATGTGTGTGTGCGTGTGTGTGTGTAGGTAGGTAGGTAGGTAGGTAGGTAGGTAGGTAGGTAGGTAGATAGGTAGGTAGGTAGGTAGGTAGGTAGGTAGTGTAGGTAGGTAGGTATGTATCATGTCTGTATGTATGTATGTATGTATGTATGTATGTGTATGTGTGTGTGTGTGTGTGTGTGTGTGTGTGTGTGTGTGTGTGTGTGTATGGTGTGTGTGTGTGTGTGTGTCAGAGCATAAGTGCGTATGAGTGAACGTGTTTACAAGAATATATAATATATATCTAAAGGTATGTATTTGCAAGCCAAGGTAAAAAGGTGTGTGTGTGTGTGTGTGTGTGTGTGTGTGTGTGTGTGTGTGTGTGTGTGTGTGTGTGTGTGTGTGTGTGTGTGTGTGTGTGTGCGTGTGCACGTGTGTGTGTGAGTGAGTGAGAGTGTATTTGTGTGCATACATGTGTACGTGTGTGTGTGCGTGCGTGCGAGCACATGCGAGCATGCATGCATATATGCATATATGTATGTGTGTGCGCCTCTGTGTGTGTGTGTGTGTGTGTGTGTGTGTGTGTGTGTGTGTGTGTGTGTGTGTGTGTGTGTGTGTGTGTGTGTGTGTGTGTGTGTGTATGTGTGTGTGTGTAACCTACGCTCGATGCTGTTTAACCTTGGCTGGGCGAAAGCCAGCGCAAAATCAAGCCCAGAAGAGTGTTTGTGTAACTTCTTAGAACTAGAAGATTTATCATTGGCGCTTTCCAAAGTTAATGCGCCGTGCAATGTTGTTTTTCCCCACCACGACGAACGAAAAAGGCAGCTTGAGTGTCAAGTCACCAACCTGCCACAGAGAGAGAGAGCTCCAGGTCCTGTTTGGGGTTTTCCCCCATGACGGAACTATCAGCAAAGTTTCGCTGCTCATGCATACTTGTATGCCAAAAGGCTTCTTTTTTTTCCTTTTTTTTTTTTTTTGGCTTACTCAATCTTTCTTTCTCTCTATACCAAACCAATTTCAACAGTTTAATTAACGTGAAATTTCCCCCATTTTTTTCTGTTTACAAATGTGGTTTTCTGCTCATTTATTCATGAATACAGTTGAGTTTTATTTATTCTTTTATTTCAAAGATAAAGGAACAAGGACTCATGTGCTTTTTAAAATTTTTTGTTTTTTACATCCAGTCCCTAAGTGTGTATGCAGTTTTGTAATTTTGTCATCCATTCCCGC
>CM060346.1:6142307-6187307 GCA_030674155.1 Stramonita haemastoma
TCGTAAGAGTAGGCCATCGTGTGCCGGTGAGAACAGATGACAAGATTTACAAAATTGCATACACACGGGGACCGGATATGAAAAAGCACACGATTGCTTATTCCATTATCCTCGATATAAAAGATTTTTTTTAATGAAATAAAATACACACACACACACACACACACACACACACACACACACACACACGCACGCACGCACGCACGCACCCACGCACGCGCGCGCACACACACACACACACACACACACACACACAACACACACACACACACACACTTTCTTGATGTAGGCTAATTATTTTTACGTTTTAAATGCGTTACAATCTTTCCATACTGAAACCAGACCTGATTTACTTGCTTACTAAGGTGAATCATTACAGACATTGATAACTAGAATTGTGTGTTCTTTCTCCTGGTGTATATCACTAAATGCTTTAAAAACAACATTTTGAAGGGTTACAAAAAACAAAACAAAAATAAACCAACAGGAGCAGTTGTAAGCTGTAGCTGTGGCCAACGCTTTAATTTGAGTCATGGAATTTGTACATTTAATTGAAGCAGGCTTGTATAAATTACATTTCTAAACTAAAACGTTTATACTCTGACAACCCAATTCCTTTTTACTGGGGGAAAACTTATGTTTTCAGGTTTCCACTTCAGGTTTGCAAATTTGAGAAAAGTTTACAGATAACATTACTGTAGGCAGCAAAATTTGAACAGTGTGCAATCATTATGAGTGTAATAATCTTAAACACTCAAAAATGCATTCATATAATGCAAAGAATATGATGTTTGATACATGCTGGTGTCGTTATAACTTATTTGCTTACCCAATCTCCTAAAATTAGTGACCCAATTGTTCAAACGACGTACAATTTTCAGTCATTATAAAACTACTGGCAACAGGCAATCACCTTCACCTTCACAACCCCCCCCCCCCCCCCCCCCCCCCCCTTTGATCTGGACAACAAAGCAACTGCAAACAATTAAAAGGGATGGAACTCTTTAAAAGGATATGTAGCCTGTGAAGGGGAAGTAATATTGATATCAAGTAGCGCGCACGCACACACTTTCTGAATGATTTGGAACAATATTTATAAGAAATTGCTTCACACTGCATATTCAACTTTCATCTTATGGCAAAATGTTAACCAGTTATGTTCAACTTTTACTTCATGCCCATGATACCATTTTATTCTCCACTACAAAGAAGGGTTACAAGATGCTTTAGACATTTTGGATACTTACTGTTTTCATTAGAAACTTGGTGTAAATCTAGTGAAAACCAATATCATAACATTCGGCCACAATAGATCTCATCATGAATATGTAAAATAACAGAAAAACGTAATAATTATGTAAAATAGCAGAAAAGCCCTTCAAGTTCATAACAGTTTTAAATAGGCCTATTTAGGAATCAACTTCAGTAGCAGTGGTAGTTTTGCAAAATGCAAGACAAATGCTTATGATAAAGCTACTTAAGTCATGTTTAATTGATAAGGACTGCATGGCAAAAAGAACTAAGTAACATAAAATCGTTGAATGTGTTTTATTTTATTAATGTGAAATTATGGGCCTATGAAAATGTAATGCATTAAAAATGCTTATGATAAAGCTGCTAAAGTCATGTTTAGCTTGATAAGGACCCACAGCAAATAGAACTACATACACATGTGGCATTTGATTTATTCCATAAAATTTTGTACTTGTTTTGTTTTATGGATGTGAAATTTGGGGATATAAAAATATAGCAATAATTTCATAAGTTTCAGTTAAAGGTTTTAAAATATAGTTTTCCTTTAGCCCTCTTGCATTCAGATTCTCTGAACACAAACTGCCCCTAGATTTCGCATTCCATCACAGAATCAGGTCAGGCACACATGCTTGCTAGCCTTTTCCTCCTTCTAAGTACATACCAGCAGCTACAATTACTTCCAGATTTTCAGCAGGGCTTCTAATTCTAGCCTGATAGAGCTTTGACATGTGGTAGCAATTAGTGATGGTCACATCGTGATGGAAATCTATTGTGTGTAAGTCCCAGCAAATCAAGATTCAGAGGGGGCAATTATTAAATCCCTGCAAATCTGGGTTCAGACTCAGAGGGTTAGTATATGGAGAAACGGGCAGATATCCCTTGTCGAGTTTGGTCTCTGCTCGAAGGGTCGTTTCTGGATGCAGCTGCTCCACTTCCAGTATTAAAAGCTGCCATCAAGTGTTTACCAGATGATGATAGATTTACTTGACAAATTAATACTTGATTCAATCAGCATGGCTAAATATGATTTTAAAAATACCTTAGTACAAAGTCGATTTGACTTTGTAGGAAAGACAGTTATGTTCAAGTATTAATTTTCTTCAAGTATTTAAAAGTTCACATATCAAAGTTAAAATTTCACATATCAAAGCCTTCTTAATAGAAAATTTTGTTAATGAATGGAGAAGTGAGCTGTGGGATAATAGAAGACGCCTTTATTATAGAAATTTGAAGATCGATTTTGGTAAGGAAAAATATATAACTTGTCTACCAGATATATATATATATATATATATATATATATATATATATATATATATATATACACAATATATATATATATATATATATATATATATATACGCTTTTTTGGGGGGGGGGGGGGGGGATTATTGTAGTTGTTACGCTTCCAATTGAGGATGGACATTTCCATAACATACCACAGGAATAAAGAATGTGTTCAAAATACAATATATATATATATATATATATATGTTTTAGGGGATGAATTTATCTTATGATGGATCGTCCCCACTTTATAAATTTACAACAAGATTTTAATCCTCAGCATTTTCTTCAACCTTTGTCCAATTATAAATTTTGAAGGCTGATGAAATGTAAATCTCGAAAAGTTCTCCTCTCTCTCAAAATTCATAAGATGTGCAGGTATTTCTTGAAAATTCATTTGTTGTCATTCACAAGTGTACATTGTGTATTTTAAAGAAATTGATACAGTTTAAAAAATGTTTTGAGGTTTTAATGCTATTTGTTTGTCATTTTGTGATGAACTCATTTTGTGGTGGTGCCATGATGCAATTTCTGTCTTTTTGGCCTAGTGGTTATAAACATACACTTTGTTTTGTTTGAAATAATTCAATAAGTGTATCAATATCTGCCTGCATATCACTCACAAAGCTGGTTTGGACCACTGCTGTTACATTGAATTGATGTATCATCAACAAATACTTGACATAAACAATGAATATGTAGAGGTAGGTTGTTATTTTTAGTGATAGAGAAAAGAAGAGGTCCTAGTATTGATCCTTGTGGTAATCCATATTTCACAGGGAATAAGGTGGATCTTCTAGGCCAAATTTCAACAAGCTGTTAATGATTCCTGAGAAATGGGTGTAAAATCTTAATGCTTGGTTGGAAATCTTATGGCATTTTAATTTTTGAATGAAAAGAGAAAGTTAATTTATACTGCAGATGAACGTTGCTCAACTGTTAGAGTTTTTGACACATTCTACTGCCTGATAAAACATTTTTAAAGCAATATTACCTCCCCTTCAAAGACTATTATAAAGAGTGAGATTCCTTTTTTGCTGTTTGAAGTCGCTGAGAATTCCAGAGAAAAGTCTGTATGTAATGGAAATGAAGCATCAGTTCTTACATAAAATTGTAGACTGTGCTGTTTATCTATCTGAAACGAGGTGTGGTAGACCAAAATGTTTTAAAGTGAGCTTTTAATGTCAAATTCTGAAGAGGTATAGAAAAGGACACCTTTAAATTGTGGAATTGTTAGTCTAATATATAAGTTTTAAAACTTTGATGACAATAAGTTAAGCTTAGAGTTAGGAACTCCAGATCTGGAGGGGGATCTGGCCCTAACTTCTAATGCTCTGTGCTTTGGAGTGATGTGTTGTCTGTCTTCCCATGTTTGTGCTAGGGAGAAACATCGGGGAGGGAGGGAGGGAGGGGGGGGGAGTGGAGGGGTGGGTAGAAGGGGGTGGGTGGGGGAGTTATATAATGGTCAGCAAAGAAAACTTCGGCCTATCTCCGATTAGCCTATCTCCGATTAATTCGCGGAGGTGTAAATTTACTAGTTTGTGTAGTCAGTAATTTTGATTCAATTACTTTGCACCAAAAATAGAATTTTCTTGGACAACCTTCCCCTTACGGATACAGCCCCCCCCCCCCCCCCCAGGTGATTTAGACAAGCAGACTGTTGTTGTTGGTATTGTTGTTGCTGCTGTTGTTGTTGCTGTTGATGCTGCTGTTGTTGTTATTGCTATTGTTGTTGTGTTGTTGTTGCTGCTGCTGCTGTCATTGTTGTTGCTGCAGCTGTCGTTGTTGCTGCTGTTGTTGTTGATGCTGCTGTTGTTATTGCTACTGTTGTTGCTGCTGCTGTTGTTGTTATTGCTATTGTTGTTGCTGTTGTTGTTATTGCTATTGTTGTTGCTGTTCTTCTTCTTCTTCAGCCACTAAATCTCCAAGGTTCACCAATGGTGAGGTTTTTCTCGCCATTCAGGTTGCTGCATTCTGGCTGTGGGGATACATTAAGGAACAGAACTTACCAATCTTACCACAGGATACATTAAGGCGATTACAATGTGTACAAGAGATACATTAAGGAACAGAACTTACCAATCTTACCAGGACAGTGGATACATTAAGGAACAGAACTTACCAATCTTACCAGGACAGTCAGGATACATTAAGGAACAGAACTTACCAATCTTACCAGGACAGTCAGGATACATTAAGGAACAGAACTTACCAATCTTACCGGAAGTCAGGATACATTAAGGAACAAACTTCAACTACCGTCATAAGGACAACTTACCAATCTTACCAGGACAGTCAGGATACATTAAGGAACAGAACTTACCAATCTTACCAGACATGGATACATTAAGGAACAGAACTTACCAATCTTACCAAGACAGGATACATTAAGGAACAGAACTTACCAATCTTACCAGGACAGTCAGGATACATTAAGGAACAGAACTTACCAATCTTACCAGGACAGTCAGGATACATTAAGGAACAGAACTTACCAATCTTACCAGGACAGTCAGGATACATTAAGGAACTCAACTTACCAATCTTACCAAGTACAGGATACATTAAGGAACAGAACTTACCAATCTTACCAGGACAGTCAGGATACATTAAGGAACAGAACTTACCAATCTTACCAGGACAGTCAGGATACATTAAGGAACAGAACTTACCAATCTTACCAAGACAGTCAGGATACATTAAGGAACTAACTTACCAATCTTACCTGGACAGTCAGGATACATTAAGGAACAGAACTTACCAATCTTACCAGGACAGTCAGGATACATTAAGGAACAGAACTTACCAATCTTACCAGGACAGTCAGGATACATTAAGGAACTGAACTTACCAATCTTACCAGGACAGTCAGGATACATTAAGGAACTGAACTTACCAATCTTACCAGGACAGTCAGGATACATTAAGGAACAGAACTTACCAATCTTACCAGGACAGTCAGGATACATTAAGGAACTGAACTTACCAATCTTACCAGGACAGTCAGGATACATTAAGGAACAGAACTTACCAATCTTACCAGGACAGTCAGGATACATTAAGGAACGAACTTACCAATCTTACCAGGACAGTCAGGATACATTAAGGAACAGAACTTACCAATCTTACCAGGACAGTCAGGATACATTAAGGAACCAACTTACCAATCTTACCAGGACAGTCAGGATACATTAAGGAACTGAACTTACCAATCTTACCAGGACAGTCAGGATACATTAAGGAACAGAACTTACCAATCTTACCAGGACAGTCAGGATACATTAAGGAACAGAACTTACCAATCTTACCAGGACAGTCAGGATACATTAAGGAACAGAACTTACCAATCTTACCAGGACAGTCAGGATACATTAAGGAACAGAACTTACCAATCTTACCAAGACAGAGTACATTAAGGAACAGAACTTACCAATCTTACCAGGACAGTCAGGATACATTAAAGAACTGAACTTACCAATCTTACCAGAACAGTCAGGATACATTAAGGAACAGAACTTACCAATCTTACCAGGACAGTCAGGATACATTAAGGAACAGAACTTACCAATCTTACCAGGACAGTCAGGATACATTAAGGAACAGAACTTACCAATCTTACCAGGACAGTCAGGATACATTAAGGAACAGAACTTACCAATCTTACCAGGACAGCAGGATACATTAAGGAACTCAAACTTACCAATCTTACCAGGACAGTCAGGATACATTAAGGAACAGAACTTACCAATCTTACCAGGACAGTCAGGATACATTAAGGAACAGAACTTACCAATCTTACCAGGACAGTCAGGATACATTAAGGAACAGAACTTACAATCTTACCAGAGCAGGATACATTAAGGAACAGAACTTACCAATCTTACCAGGACAGTCAGGATACATTAAGGAACAGAACTTACCAATCTTACCAGGACAGTCAGGATACATTAAGGAACAGAACTTACCAATCTTACCAGGACAGTCAGGATACATTAAGGAACAGAACTTACCAATCTTACCAGGACAGTCAGGATACATTAAGGAACAGAACTTACCAATCTTACCAGGACGTCAGGATACATTAAGGAACAAACTTACCAATCTTACCAAGACAGGATACATTAAGGAACAGAACTTACCAATCTTACCAGGACAGTCAGGATACATTAAGGAACAGAACTTACCAATCTTACCAAACAGGATACATTAAGGAACAGAACTTACCAATCTTACCAGACAGAGATACATTAAGGAACAGAACTTACCAATCTTACCAGGACAGTCAGGATACATTAAGGAACAGAACTTACCAATCTTACCAGGACAGTCAGGATACATTAAGGAACAACTTACCAATCTTACCAGGACAGTCAGGATACATTAAGGAACAGAACTTACCAATCTTACCAGGACAGTCAGGATACATTAAGGAACAGAACTTACCAATCTTACCAGGACAGTCAGGATACATTAAGGAACAGAACTTACCAATCTTACCAGGACATAGGATACATTAAGGAACAGAACTTACCAATCTTACCAGGACAGTCAGGATACATTAAGGAACAGAACTTACCAATCTTACCAGGACAGTCAGGATACATTAAGGAACAGAACTTACCAATCTTACCAGGACAGTCAGGATACATTAAGGAACAGAACTTACCAATCTTACCAGGACAGTCAGGATACATTAAGGAACAGAACTTACCAATCTTACCAGGACAGTCAGGATACATTAAGGAACAGAACTTACCAATCTTACCAGGACAGTCAGGATACATTAAGGAACTCAACTTACCAATCTTACCAGGACAGTCAGGATACATTAAGGAAACTCAACTTACCAATCTTACCAGGACAGTCAGGATACATTAAGGAACAGAACTTACCAATCTTACCAGGACAGTCAGGATACATTAAGGAACCAACTTACCAATCTTACCAGGACAGTCAGGATACATTAAGGAACAGAACTTACCAATCTTACCAGGACAGTCAGGATACATTAAGGAACTGAACTTACCAATCTTACCAGACAGTCAGGATACATTAAGGAACAGAACTTACCAATCTTACCAGACAGTGATACATTAAGGAACAGAACTTACCAATCTTACCAGGACAGTAGGATACATTAAGGAACAGAACTTACCAATCTTACCAAGCAGGATACATTAAGGAACAGAACTTACCAATCTTACCAGGACAGTCAGGATACATTAAGGAACTCAACTTACCAATCTTACCAGGACAGTCAGGATACATTAAGGAACAGAACTTACCAATCTTACCAGGACAGTCAGGATCCCCCCCCCCCCCCCCCCCCCCCCCCCCCCCCCCCCCCCCCCCCCCCCCCCCCCCCCCCCCCCCCCCCCCCCCCCCCCCCCCCCCCCCCCCCCCCCCCCCCCCCCCCCCCCCCCCCCCCCCCCCCCCCCCCCCCCCCCCCCCCCCCCCCCCCCCCCCCCCCCCCCCCCCCCCCCCCCCCCCCCCCCCCCCCCCCCCCCCCCCCCCCCCCCCCCCCCCCCCCCCCCCCCCCCCCCCCCCCCCCCCCCCCCCCCCCTTTTTTTTTTTTTTTTTTTTTTTTTTTTTTTTTTTTTTTTTTTTTTTTTTTTTTTTTTTTTTTTTTTTTTTTTTTTTTTTTTTTTTTTTTTTTTTTTTTTTTTTTTTTTTTTTTTTTTTTTTTTTTTTTTTTTTTTTTTTTTTTTTTTTTTTTTTTTTTTTTTTTTTTTTTTTTTTTTTTTTTTTTTTTTTTTTTTTTTTTTTTTTTTTTTTTTTTTTTTTTTTTTTTTTTTTTTTTTTTTTTTTTTTTTTACCAATCTTACCAGGACAAGATACATTAAGGAACAGAACTTACCATCTTACCAGGACAGTCAGGATACATTAAGGAACAGAACTTACCAATCTTACCAGGACAGTCAGATACATTAAGGAACAGAACTTACAATCTTACCAGGACACAGGATACATTAAGAACAGAACTTACCAATCTTACCAGAGTCAGGATACATTAAGGAACAGAACTTACCAATCTTACCAGGACAGTCAGGATACATTAAGGAACAGAACTTACCAATCTTACCAAGACAGGATACATTAAGGAACAGAACTTACCAATCTTACCAAGACAGGATACATTAAGGAACAGAACTTACCAATCTTACCAAGACAGTCAGGATACATTAAGGAACTCAACTTACCAATCTTACCAGGACAGTCAGGATACATTAAGGAACAGAACTTACCAATCTTACCAGGACAGTCAGGATACATTAAGGAACAGAACTTACCAATCTTACCAGGACAGTCAGGATACATTAAGGAACAGAACTTACCAATCTTACCAGGACAGTCAGGATACATTAAGGAACTCAACTTACCAATCTTACCAGGACAGTCAGGATACATTAAGGAACTCAACTTACCAATCTTACCAGGACAGTCAGGATACATTAAGGAACGAACTTACCAATCTTACCAGGACAGTCAGGATACATTAAGGAACAGAACTTACCAATCTTACCAGGACAGTCAGGATACATTAAGGAACAAACTTACCAATCTTACCAGGACAGTCAGGATACATTAAGGAACTCACTTACACTTACCAGACAGTCTTAGAACATTACCAATTTACCGGACAGTCAGGATACATTAAGGAACAGAACTTACCAATCTTACCAGGACAGTCAGGATACATTAAGGAACTCAACTTACCAATCTTACCAGGACAGTCAGGATACATTAAGGAACAGAACTTACCAATCTTACCAGGACAGTCAGGATACATTAAGGAACTGAACTTACCAATCTTACCAAGACAGGATACATTAAGGAACAACTTACCAATCTTACCAAGACAGGATACATTAAGGAACAGAACTTACCAATCTTACCAAGACAGGATACATTAAGGAACAGAACTTACCAATCTTACCAAGACAGGATACATTAAGGAACAGAACTTACCAATCTTACCAGGACAGTCAGGATACATTAAGGAACTCAACTTACCAATCTTACCAGGACAGTCAGGATACATTAAGGAACAGAACTTACCAATCTTACCAGGACAGTCAGGATACATTAAGGAACAGAACTTACCAATCTTACCAGGACAGTCAGGATACATTAAGGAACAGAACTTACCAATCTTACCAGGACAGTCAGGATACATTAAGGAACTCAACTTACCAATCTTACCAGGACAGTCAGGATACATTAAGGAACTCAACTTACCAATCTTACCAGGACAGTCAGGATACATTAAGGAACAGAACTTACCAATCTTACCAGGACAGTCAGGATACATTAAGGAACAGAACTTACCAATCTTACCAAGACAGTCAGGAGGAACCTCCCTGCTCTTTCTGATTCTCAACTGTTGTGGCATCTTTTGACGAGACAGATTGTGAATTGGTGGTCTCCAAGTGGTAGCGTGCCCTACCTAGAAAGCAAAAAGTCTGGGTCGAAAAGTGTGGTGGTTCGTACTCCGTTTAGGCGCTAGTCTTTCAGATTAGACAATAAACCAAGGTCCCTTGTGTTACACATCACACTTTAGCGCATGTAAAAGAACCCACGGCAACAAGGGGGTTGACCCTGGCAAAATTCTGTAGAAAAAAGCCACTCTGATAGGGAAACAAATACAGTTGTATGCAGGAAAAAGAAAACAAAAAAAAGGGTAGGCGCTGCACTTGTGGCTAAGCGCTCTCCCTGGGAGAGCAGCCTGAATTTCAGGCAGAGAAATCTGCTGTGACATAAAGTGGTACATACTACAAAAATACAAAATACAAAGACTAGCAGTCAGAACATTGCGCTCGCAATTTGACGACCGTGTTCGACTCCGGTTCGAGGGGATTTTTTCTCTGGAGTTAACATCAGTGCTGACTCCACTCTCCCCCAAAAGTCCTTTGGATGAGACTATAAACCGAGGCCCTATGTGTGAACCCACACAGAACATCTTGCGCACATGTTAAATCCTGTTCCGCTTTTCGTAAGAGTAGGCCATTGTGTGCCGGTGGGAGCACACACACAGGGACTGAATGTAAAAAAGCACACAAGTGCTTATTGCATTATTCTGTCTTGATATAAAAAAGAATAAATAAATAAATAAATAAATAAGGCAAGCACACATGATCTGACTGGTTTAGTCTCCTCTGAAAGGCTTTGACATTCAGTTTGATTTTTGTTGTTGGTCAAATTAGGAAGAAAGGGTGAGGCTGGGAATGGAATTCCTCCTCCCACGCTAAAGTTGGATGCGCTAGGCCTGACTTGTCAGGGGCTGAATGGCAGCGTGATGCATTCTTCAATCATTGGACAGACAGCAATAGTTGATGTTTGAGTGTTGGAAGAATAAGAATAAGATTCACACACAACAACCCCCCCCCTCACACACACAATTCCCCCTTCTACACAACCCCCTCCCCTCCATCCTCCCCCCCCCCCCCCCTCCACACACACATCGAACAAACCACTCGAAAGCAAGACTTTTGTTCTTTTTGTTGTAATTTTAATAGCAGAAATAAACCATTTCATATTGCACACATGAAGTGAACAAATATTCGCACACAACAACACTAACAACACACCAGATGCAGTAATGCCAATAACAATGACACGTATCAAACATATCAGGCATCGCTAATAACAATGCAACAGAAAAAAACCCGAAATAACAAACAAACAAACAAAATATATATATATATATATTATATACTCTGGTGTTCGTCACCATATGTAAATCATATTAATGTGAATGAGTGGTAAGTAGATTACCTCCCATGGGATGCCATGTTGCAGCGTCATGTTACTAAATCGGGACACACCTGCAAATTGTGCGACACTCGGCTTCCTTGGGTGGTGGTCAAAACCCCTCCTTTGTATACACTTCGTCTTCAGGGTGAAATGTGGCATAACCGTATTTGGGCAGCCTCTTTTTAGAAGTCACACCATAACTGTCTAGCTGTGCACACCCGAGATACTGTGCAGAGATGGGACATCAATTATGTCCTCTCTCATACACTAACATAATACATTCCAGCCATAACTTCAGAATAACTTGATACAATCCCACAGCCAGAAGATGCTGTGATAGACAATACACATATCTGATGAAACACAAGATAACACGGCAAGATATTACTCCACCTTTAATACATTCATAACAAGCATTCTACAAAGAGGCCAGTAAATCTAGGAGACCACATATTCGACAAAAGTAAGAATCATGACCGATGATTGACACGTGCAATATCTTCTATACAATCGCCACACTAAAACCAAAGCTTTATGCGTTTATCATTACATATTTCAGACAGTAAGCCTTCTATATGAGACACAGACACGCGAAAACCCTGAAAAATGTACATGGCTGGGCTGCATGGGCATGCCAAATCTCAAAATCAGAAAATCCCCCCCCCCCCCCCCCCCTCCAATTTGCAGTGGTTCATCATTCTTACTCAAATTTGTACTTGTTTGGGCTCTTTTTTTGGGGGGGGGGGGGGGAAGGGGGGCTAGAGCTTCAAGGTTCATGGATGGTGAGATTTTGGGTATGAACCCGTTTTTTTGTTTGTGCTCCCTTTGAAGAAAGCCACATTCTGACTTCCAGGAATTTTTTTTTTTTTTTTAACTGAAACCAACTCACTGCTTCCAGCACAGTCTTCTATGGCTACACTCACCAGATAGTTACCCAATCACTCTTCCATGGCTACACTCCCCAGTTAGCCAATTACCTGTCAAAATATAGTGAGAATACCTATACAGCTGGAATTTCTTTTTTCTTTTTTTTTAAGCTTAACAAACGTTTACTTCTGTAACTTTCCCTTAACTACCAATGAACAAGAGAGAGAGAGAGAGAGAGAGAGAGAGAGAGAGAGAGAGAGAGAGAGAGAGAGAGAGAGACAGACAGACAGACAGACAGACAGACAGAGACAGACAGACAGACAGAGAACTCTGAAGAATTTTTTTTAAATCCCAAAAAGAAACAAACAAAAGCAGATAAAAAAAAATCCAAGCAAAAGCAAGAAAACACCAAAAATCCCCAAAACAGACATTCCATGGCGACCCCCTCCCCCCCTCCACAAATATGCAATTATAATCACACACACACACACACCTCTCTCTCTCTCTCTCTCTATCACAACACACACACACACACCCCACACACACACCACACACACACACGAGCAAATGCTGGACACTGCATAAGCCATGCAACACACAGAAAAACAGACAAGGCTGTGTTGGAATGAAACAGATGAAAAATTTGTGCAAAGTCGACAAACATTTTGCAGACAATTTTCTAAAAAAAACAAACCTAACAACACACAGACACACCCACACGCACAGACACACACACAGACACAGATACACACCAGTGCAAAGTCTATGAGCATTTTGTAAGTAATTCAACAACAAAACACACACACACACTATTTACAAACGCAACTTATATATATACACACACACACACACAATACCAACCACTAGAATACCATCACAAATGCATAGCCAAAAAATACCCCCCAAAATACGCAACCCAAAATTTTCTACAATTATCAGTAAGCAAACAAAAAAAATCCACCCACAAACCGTTAATTCAGAAATGCTTTTTTTCCCGTTCTTCGGCTAAAAAAAATACATCATAGTGCAATGCGTTACAATAATGTACAATACAATACACCACAACGGAAAACAATATGACACAACATTATACAATGCAATGCAGTACATTATTTTGCAATGCGTTAACAATAACGTACAATACAATACACCACAATACAAAACAATACAACACTATGCAATGCAATAGATCATAGTGTAATGCAATACAATAACATATAATACGATACACCACAATGCAAAACAATACAACACAACATTATACAATGCAGTACATCATAGTGCAATGCTATAACTTTGAATGCGATACCACACGATACAAACAATCATAATACAATGCAACGCAATACATCACAGAGCAATACAATGAAAGTACAATACGATACACCACAAATGCAACAGAACAACATAATACATCGCAATGCAGTAGATAATAGTGTCATGCAATACAATAGCATACAATACGATACACCACAATGCAAAACAACACAACACATCACAATACAGAGCAATGTAGTTGATCACACTACAATGCACTACACTAACTTAGAATTGGATAACCGCACAATACAACACAACACAACACAATCATAAACAATACCACACACTTCAACAATAATCTCCTTCATAAACTTTGCCCTGGTTAAGTCGAAAGCAGACGTATGTGTATACACAGACGAAACCCAGTCACTATCTTCTTTAAAAATCAATAAAAACATCCCAATAAATGCAAATCTTACAAGAGAAGAAACACTTTATAGCCAAACATTACCACAAAAAAAAAGTTATAACTCAAAGATAAAGAAAAAAAAAGGTTTAAAAAAATCAACCAAAACATCACCAAAAATGCAAATCTCAAGAAAGAAAGAAAAAAAAGCTTCAAGGTGAAATATTACCCCAAAAAGGGACATATACAAATTTTAAAAAAAAAAAAAAAAAACCCAAAATACTGCATCACTTTTACTTTGCTGAAAAAAGGTTCGGAACAGGAATGGCTTGAGATAAAGAGTTGGGACATAAATTTTTTTTCTGTTCCTTTTTTTTTTTTTTTTTGGTGGTTGAAGGAGAGATGGGGGGGGTTGAAGGAGAGATGAATTTTAGACGGCTGTTTGCTTGGAAGATTATTACATTCATTCACTCATTTTCTTTTATTCGTACTTTCCTTCCTCCCTTCCTTCTTTCCTTTCTTCATTCATTTATTACTTGTTCAATCCTTGATTTCTTAACTCACTCATTTACTTACATTCCTTGTTCATTCCTTCCCTCCTTCATTTATTCATACTACAGTTGTTCCTTTCTTCCCTCATTCAGTTGTTCATAATTCATTCATTCACTCACTCAATTATTCATTTGTTCATACATTCATTCATTCAGTTACCATGCAGTTATACATTCGCCATTCACTCATTCCTTCTCAGTTCTGTCATTCATTCATCAATTCATTCCCTCATTCAATCACTAATCAATTCAGTTGTTCATACATTTATTCACTCATTCATTCATTCAGATGTTCATTCACTCCTTCCTTTCCTCTTTCTTTTGTTTTTTTATCGGCTCAACAAACTACTTCGACATGTTGCATGAATAAAACAACTATATATATATACTATATATATCATACATACACATATATATAGATATAGAAGGAGAAGACGAAGAAACACAAGAAAAACTTGCTGTTGATCACGTTGGTAAATTACCGTCTAATGACTAGTTTGCTGAATAATAAGTTCAAATAAGAAAAAAAAAAACCCACCCCAAATGAAGTGAACACAGAAAGAATGAAACAGATAAATACATACGTACATGTATGCATACATGTCTACACAAATCAACAAATCATTATCATTCAATCAATACAGTTTACATAAAAGCAATATACATGATACAGACATATATAAACAAATTAACAAATCACTGAATCAATAAAGTAACATAAAAGCAATATATACATACACAAACTTACAAATCATTCAATCAAAATGCAACCTTTTTTTCCCCGTTCCTCAGCTAGAACTCCGAGGTTCAACAATGGTGATATTTTATATCTGCGACCAGTACCCCTCTCCCTCCCCCCCAACCCACATAGGAACATCGTCCTCTGTGTGTGTGTGTGTGTGTGTGTGTGTGTGTGTGTGTGTGTGTGTGTGTGTGTGTGTGTGTGTGTGTGTGTGTTGTGTGTGTGTGTGTGTATGTGTTTGTGTGTGTGAGTGAGTGTGTGTAGAGTGTGCGAGTGTGTGTGTGTGTGTGGCGTAGCGTGCGTGGCGCAAGCGAGCATGCGTGCGTTCGTGTGGTAGTGTGTGTGTGTGTGTGTGTGTGTGTGTGTGTGTGTGGGGTGTGTGTGTGTTATGTATTTAGTGTGTGTGTGTGTTTAGTGTGTGTGTGTGTATGTGCATGCATGCAGCAGATGCATGTGAATGAGAGGCTTCACCACATAATGAGTCACATTGCACCAGAGGTCAATTTTTAGTTACTGGCATGTTTTTAATCTGCAATGAAATGGCTACTCAATACAAAAAAAAAGGAAAGGAAATCGGACACTTCTATGAAAAGTTATTACAAATTGAAATGATACACTGCAGGACATGACAAAAATGAGAAATTAACATGTTTAGCATCGTTAACAGATGATGTGAATGAGGGCTTGGTTTTTTGTTGTTTTTTTAAACACATTTTTAAAGCAAAAGGAAGCAAAATTATTCCTTGATACTTCAGTGCCAGGTACAAGAATGGCAATAGTTTTATAATCAATCAAAATCGATAACCTCTCCCCCACCTGCCTAAAATGGCTCCTAGTGGAAAAGTGGGTCAGGTGCAAAGCAACTCATTTCTTGGTGGAGTCTCTCCTCTTCTCTCTCTCTCCTCTCTCTCTCTACCCTCACCACCACATCCACACACACACACACACACACACACACACACACACACACACACACAAGGCACACACAACACAGAGGCACACACACACAGGCACACACTCACAACATGAAAATCATAGATAAGTCATCAGCTGTAGTTTTGTGCTGTGGCCGGTAAAGTGACTAGGGCTAAAAGTATTGATTTTGAATTTTAAATAGATTTACATTCTGTAACATTTTTTTCCTACTAAATTTCAAAGTTTTATTAACAAGTATGACATGGGAGTATTTTATTATAATATTTTCCCGTTGAAAAAAAAGTGAGAGCTATTCAAATTTTGCCAAAGTTTAACTGGCTTTTTTTCAAAACGGGGTCACCGATCACCTGGAGACTGAAACCCGTGTATTTCATAAAGTGGTAAAGATAACTGAAATCTTATTTTGTGTCTTGTTCAGAATGACCTCTTCTTTCAGATTTCACTTCAATCTCATTTTCTGAATTTTGACCCTTATCCATGATTTTCGCATGCAGTGTCTCACACACACACCACACACACACACACACACACACACACACACACACACACACAACACAACAAACATGCATGCAAGCACACACACACACACATGCACACACACACACACACACACACACATATATATATATATAATATATATATATATATATATATATATATATATATATAATATATATATATATATTGTAATATGAACAACCAGACCCCAAGAAGTTAATGCCCAGTACAATGTTGACACACAAAAGCAACAGACAAAAAAATAATAGATACATAAAAAGAACACATACACGCACCCTGATTCTGTTCCAACATTTTTGTCTCTCCAACAAAATCAACGCCACTAATACCCAGCTTTCAGAAAAGACATTTGTTTATCACCAGAAAAGTTGTGCCAAAAAGTTTTCACACACCATCAAGGTAAAGGTGTCTCATAACCTAGGGGTAATTGAGGGAAGTGAGGCATCAGAGACCTCAGCTTCTCCAGGGCCAGCATGTTGAGGGCGGCGCCCATCTCCTCTCCCTCACTGCTTAACCTTCCCTGAGCCTAAAGAGGGCCGGTATCCATTTTAACAGCTGGGTAAATTGGGGGACTGTACTGAAGCCAAGGTGCGCAAACAGTCGGCCACCTATGTGTGAGGCCACCCACGCTCAATGCTGCTTAACCTTAGCTAGGGACAAAGCCAGTGCTCTGACCACTGAGCTATCCCAATCCCCCCCACACAGAGTCTCACACACAGAAAACCACATGAAAATGTAATTATTTTCGATTCAAACATCTACAAACCATTCATAAACCATGTGACACACCCAAGAAATATATATATGTTTTATATATATGTACATAAATACAAGAACACGCCGCAAGGCCTGACTTGTCAAGTGCTTAATGGCAGCGCAAAGCATTTTCACTTACGTGACAGTCAACAGTCGTTGCTGTCTAAGCGTTCAACGACAAAGATGAAGAAGGAAGAAGAAGAATACAATCGTAACTTTTCCTCTCTCTCTCTCTCTCTCCAGAATTACACACACACATGCCCAGAAACCACCATTTTAAACCAAAAAAAGGAAGTAAAAAAACTTTACAAAAGAGATCATATACTGGTATAAAAAAAAACACCCCCAAAACCAGTGATAGTCGAGGTTCACAGGCACAAGACCATTACATTTTCACATTTCATACCACTTTATGTCACAGCAGATTTCTCTGCCTCAAATTTGGGCTGCTTTCCCCAGGGAGAGCACATCGCCACAAGAGCAACACCATCCTTTATTTTAAATTTTTCTCTTTTTCCTGTCTGCAACCGTATTTGTTTCCCTATCAGAGTGGCTTTTTTCTACAGAATTTTGCCACGGACAACTTTCTTGTTACCCTGGGTTCTTTTATGTGCGCCAAATAATTTTGTGTAACACACAGAACCTCAGGTTTATCGTCTCATCCGAACGACTAACAACCAGACCACCACTCAGGGTCTAATGGATGGGGGGAAAGTTTTTGGCCCAAACGAGGATCAAACCACCGCACACTTCCGATCCGGACTTTTCGCTTTCTGGTCAGGCGCGTTACCTCTAGACCACCTGTTACGTGAAAAGCTCAAAATAACTCGTCCACTGCCATGACAAGCAGAATATTAACCTTTTCCCTACAAGTAACCCGCTATAGGGTAACTACCCCTCTACTAACTTACCCTACCCTCCCTCTTGATAACCCACTGCTGGGTTACAGAAGCAGACAAAATGCGCACAGTGCACGTGTACAGGAAAAAGAGGGGTTCTCTCCCTTACCTCACTCCATACTGGGCCCTTTGTATTTATGTGATCCTCTGGGGGGTACTGGCCATTTGTACAGGGTTTTTTAAAAATCGCCAAAAATAAATGACATGACACAATGACTTGAAATTTTGAGACACATTTATTTATAAATGGAATAAGCATGGTACTAAGTTTCATAGCCTTTACTTTCATGGTTCATTTATTGTAGCTGTAGTGTTGATGTTGTTGTTCCCCAGCTCAACACTCTGGGGGGTCACCCAGAATGTGCACTCTGACTCACTCATCCCACCTGGGAATCACTGTGAGATTGAAATTGCACACTGAATGAGAAGTTTGCATGTATGACTATTTTCAAGTACCTCGCCTTATAGGCAGCCATACTCCGACTTCAGAGGATGTCGCTGTAGTGAAAAAACATGTGTTTTTTTAGAACTACAAAATTGTGGGTAATTGCATAGAAGGAAAATTTTTCAGCATTGTTGAAAAAAAAACCAACGTTATTTTCCTCATAAATCACATTGAGAAACCCTGTAGAACGTAAAATAGGCTATTTGAGTGTGTATGCATTACACAATTTAGTATGTATTAGTAAAATGCAATTGACAAATTCATAATTTTTTTATAGTTGTTCGTTTGAACAGGAGGGTGGGACCTACGCTAAGAAAAATCTTCATCACAGCAAATAGACCCTAACCAGCCGCTCCACTGGTCTAAGGTTGAACTATGCTAATTAGACTGTACCATGGAGGGCTCTGTCTATGACGCTGGTGATTACGCTGGGTGATTACGTCACTTAGGGAAGTTTTTGAAAGTTGGAATGGCTATAGCCACTGTTTGTATACAAGGGGATGGAAATGGACGATGGCTATAGCCGTGATAGTATGGAGTGAGTTAATTTAATGTAGGATAGTGTTGATTAATTAATCATCATTCTTTCCTTTCTTTCCAAAACCAGTCCAATACACTCTCTTCTTCCTAAGTACATTTTGTGTGGTGCTGTCCAGAGGATATTAGGCAGAATTACATCCCGTAAAATATAGTAGCCTTACACAGCTTCATTCATTTAGACTCTGTTTACTCATGGCGTCAAGTCAGCCTGAGGTTGTGCGCAGCCTCACTTTATATTTGCGTAAAGCTTTCAGAATAAGAGATATACTGGTCCTATTTTTGTAACAGATTTTTTTGTTATATAATCATTTTGTTGTTGTTGTTGCTGTTTTGTTTTTTTTATCCTCCCACCAAAATACTAAGAAGTTCAGCAACCCCCCAATGGCCTTTTTTGTGAATAAATCATTCCAGTTCGAGTTCTCCTCTTCCATAGTTTACAGAATAAACAAGCACAAAATTTTTCAAAAAATTCCCCCCCCCCAAAAAAATTGGGGTAGATGTCTGGTTAAACCATTTTTCAATGGTTTTTCAACCCTACTTACTTGAAATAATAACCACACCAGCATCCAAAAAAATCAAGATAATAATAACAACGATAATTATTTCATTATTGTTCCCTTTATTTTTATTGTCGTTCGTTAATGGTGTTGCTTCGGATGGTGCGTGTACATTTGAAAAAAGCATCACCATCTATATTACCTTTTTGAACATCAACCCCCCCCCCCCTTCCCAAATCAACCCCCCCCCCCCCCCCCTTCCCAAAACGAAAAAGGATCATTTACACAAAGTTTCGTTCTCTCTTGAAAAGAAAAACAAAACCCAAACAGATTATTTATAATTACTATGAAAAGTAAAAGAATAATTTTCACACACAAACACAACACACACACACAAAAACACACACCACACACGCATGCTACACACACACACAACACCCCCCCACCCCTACACATACCGCGCGCCCACACACCACACAACACACCACCACACACACACACACACACACACACACACACACACACACACCCACACACTCATAAAAATTTTGGAATGGAAGAAATTGGAATCTTACACAGAAAAGAAAACAAAAAAGAAGGAAAAAAACGGATTCATATTGTGTAATACTGTACAATTACAGTGGATACCCCTTCATGTCAAAAACAGAGCAACAAATACCACCCCCACATCATTCTTCCAAAGACAGACCCGCCTAAAAAAACAAAACAAAACAAACAAAACGTCCAACCAATGCACCCCTGAACCCCCTCGCCCTCCCAACAGGGCCCCCCAGGCCAATTCAAGTCCAAGGAATGCTGATGAGAGGATGATCACATCCCAACTGATCACTGAGGCCTTGTACAGGTTTTAATTCACTTCCCACAAATGTCCTGATGTTGTTGTTGATGTGCGTTCCCCAGCTTAACACTCTGGGGGTAGATAGTCAGTCACCAACAATGTGCAGTACTCTGACTCACTCATTCACTCCATCCCACCTGGAAATTCTCACTGTGAAATTAGAAATTTGCAACACTTAATGTGAAGAAGTGTTGTGTGTATCATGACACGTTTTCAAAAGTAACCTCGCCACATAGGCAACCATACTCCGGCTTCAGAGGATTTTTTCTCTCTCCTTTTAAAAGGAGAGTTGCCTGGTTTGCTATGTTACTTAAGAGCTTTGTTATGGCTGAAGGCAGGCAATCTCTACACAAGCACTTTACAACATTATAACGTTTTAGTGTTAGGCCTTGGCAATGAGCTGACATCAATAACTGACACAGCTTTTGGCCTGGAGTCACTGTGAGTCTAAATGCTCTAACCCCCCCCCCCCCCCCCAACCCCCACCCCAGAACATGTTGAACAGCCTGGGGTAAATACAACCGACATATCAAAAGACATTGTTTGCAACGACGAAACTTTTGGCAGTTAATACAGTTTACCTTCCACAAGGGACAGCTTTCAAACTCTGTAGTATTTTTATTTTTAACAAACTATTATTGCTAATCTTGAAATAATTCCACCGCAGGCAGTATTTTAATACACATAATAGATTTTTTCGGTTAAACGAACGTCTACGACCTTTATGATACATAATGAGGTTTATTATGGTTATTAAAAAAAAACATAAAAAAAAACCCGGCAGCCTCTATAACAGAATATGTACATGTGTATTCGAATTTGTTACAACTATTAATTGTTATTGGTTGCTTGTGTGCTGTGTAGGTCTAATGCTAGCACTTTGATTTGCTTTTGCAAAATATAGCGCAATATAAATTTCATATATTATTATCATGATGATAACTAGAATATCACATTTATGATTAAGGTTTGTACAGCTTCCATCTAAAAAAAAAAATAAAAAATTATTTGAACCAAAAAGACAGAAGCCTGTATAATTTCAAAACTCTTGACTATAAATAATACTTTTTCTTTTTTTACATTCGTATGTAAAAGCATGATTAAAAAATATACCGATAAATACTACAACAACAAAAAACACATTAAAAACAACACACACAACATAAAATAAAATAAAAAATTGACCCAAAATGTATACATCTCATTTCACTTGTACAAATATTGTTACATGATATAACACACATTCTCTCTCTCTCTCCCCTCTCTCTCTCTCTCTCTCTCTCTCTCTCTCTCTCTTTCTCACTCACACACACACACACACACACACACACACACACACACACACACACACACACACACACAACACACACCTGAAATAAACTTGTTAAAAAATCAATACTGACAAATTACATCAACAAAAAGCGTGACAATTCTAACTCCATCTTAAACAAATGAATGTGCCCACAAATATTTTCATTATAGACTGAATATCAAATGGATAAACTCTCAAAATTCACAATAAATGTTTCCAGCATTCTTGTAAAATAAATCCCCAAATACTCTTTAAACTTATGACCAGGTTTCACATTCAAAAATTCACAATAACATCTTATTTTGCACACACACAAATAATACAAAACAGATAATACAAAACCAATGCAAAATGGTTAAAAAAAAACAACAAAAAACAATCCCAAAAACATAGGCTATCAAAATAAAATCAATAAATGTTACATGACATTGAGAAATTGAAATTTCAACCCCCCAAAATTCATCTTTTAACTCAAACATGACCCCATCACTAGAACAGTATATAAAATCAATAAATGTACATGATGTTGAGAAATTGAAATTTCAACCCCCAAAAATCATCTTTTAACTCACATGACACCATCATTAGTTCAGTTTTCTAAACGCTTCATTCTGAAAAAAAAAACAAAGGAAAAAGAATCTTTCTTAAACCAATTTGCATATATACCAGATATTTGTGACCTTCCACCCCATAATGAGTTGCATTGCACCCGAGGTTAATTTTTAGTTACTGACATGTTATTAATCGGCAATAAAAAGGCTATTCAATACCAAAAGACAACAACAAAAAAAACAGATTGAAAATCAGACAATTCTATGAAAACTTCACACAAATTAAAATGACAGACTATCGAAAGTAACAAAAACGAGAAATGGACAAGTGTAGCATCATTATAGGTGGTCAGAACGAGGGCTTGGGTATTTTTAAAGTGCCTTTTTAAAGCAAAAAAAAGACAAAGTTCTGCCACAATACTTCCGTATTCAATACAAGGTAAATGAAAGCTTAAGTTTTATAACCAATCAAAATCTCAAAATCAACAATGTGACCCCCACCTGCCTAAAATGGCTCCTAGCAGATAAGTGGGTCCAGGTGCAAAGCGACTCATTTTGTGGTGGGGCGTCACAAACAAGATGATTTTTTTTTCACCCCCCCCCCCCCCCCCCTCTCTCTCTCTTCTCTGCTAATTTGTTTAGCATGATGGAGGACTTTGTAAAGAAATTAATCTAACAAACCTGTAAAGAAATTAATCTAACGTACCTGTAAATAATCTAACATACCTGTAAAGAAATTAATCTAACATACCCCCCAGTCCACTTTAGATTCACTTGTCAGTCAGGAACAAACTCAAAAATTCAGCTTCAAGTTTCTCTTGCAATAAAAAAAAAAGGGGGGGGGGAGGAGAGAAGATATAAAAAGGTAAAAGTAAAGGTGACCTACAACCTACGTGGTCGTAAGGGAGCGAGGCGTCAGAGACCTCAACTTCTCTAGGGGCCAGCATATTGAAGGGAAAATGCCCATCTCCTCTCCCTCACCGCTTTACCTTCCCTGTCCCCAAGGAGGGCAAGGTACTCATTGACAGCTGGGTGGACTGGGAGACTGTACTGAAGCCAAGGTGGGCAAATGGTCACCCATTCAACTAGTAACCATGCTCAATGCTGCTTAACCTTAGCTTGGGGGGAAAAGTGAGTGCTCTGATCCACTGAGCTGTCCCATCCTACAGGAGATATAGCATCACAAAAAATAAACTGCAAATCTCATAATCAATCTGAGAAATCTCTCATACACCTAACACCCGTCATTTATGTACACAGTTAAAAAAAAAAAAAAAGAAAAAAAGTCAAGCCATACAGATATCCTTCCAGTTAACAAAAACGCTGATAATCTATGCTCTGGAAGGCGACATATCCACATAAAAAAACACAGTCATGGGTTCGAATCCTGTCTGGAAACAGATCTATCCCCCCTACCCCCACCTCCACACACCCACTAAACCATGACCTGAGTCTGGGTGTTAGTCTTTCAGAGGAGATGACAAACTGAGGGCCAATGTGCAACATACATTTGGCAAAAAGTGTCCACCCCCCCCCCCACCCCCCACACACACACCAAACAACACAAGAAAAGGTTAAGAATATTTTTTTGTGTCGTCAAATATTCCTGTTCGTACTGGCATAGTTCCCTGTGAGAGCGGCTTTTTCCGGCAGAATTTTTGCCCCGTAACAATTCATATGTTGTTGTGTGGTTTCTTTGTTTTTTGGAGCGAAAGGGTCTTGCTGGCAGCCAAGCAAGGGAAGCCATGTGCACTGTGCACATTTGTACGCTACCGTACCCAGCAGTGGGTGATCAAAAGGGAGGGAAGGGCTAGTTAGTAGATGGCTGGTTAGTTAATGACCCTACAGCGGCTTCTTTTCATCTATCTTCTGCCTTCTTGGTCCATTCCCCTGCCTTTTTTCCCCCAGAAATATGTAAAAGATAACAACTGAACTCTGCCCATACCAAAGTTGGGATACACTGGCCTGGTCTGTCGGGCGTTCAACGGCAGTGCAGCGCAAGTTGCGCTCATATACAGACAACAATAGTTGCTGTCAGAGACGTTTGATGAAGAACAACAACACAGACAAGCACTAAAAAAATGAATAATAATGATAATAAAAAGAATGATACTTACAACTTTACTCTAAAACACAACACACACACAACACACACAACAATAAATTTTTTTAAAATCAAAATTCCACATCCCATTTTTCAACATCATCATTTTTTTTCATCATCATCTACATCAACACTTTTTTAAAGAAAATCATCAACACCAAATAACCCCCAACCCTAAGCATCAACAAGTGCAGAATAAAACAATATCTACCCCCCCCCCCCCCCAAACCAAATCTAACAATGTTTCGAAGAAAAAAAAACACCAAAAAAATGCCCAGAGGGAAAATATAACAGGGGGAGGAAGGAAAGTGAGTTCAGATTAACCCCCCACCTAAAAAAAACCAAAACAGAGAAGCATCCTAAAAAAAATCTATCTAAGGGAGACAAGTTCAGAAGCAAGAAGAAGTCCAGACCGACCTAAAATGAAGCCACATCCATAACCCACGCCACTCAAGGTCAATCAAGGTCAAATCTGTCGCCAACTAACAACCTCATCCACGCCGCTCAAGGTCAATCAAGGTCAATCCATCACCAACCAACCAACCAACCCTGAGCGGCCACCGCTCACAATCAATCCCAACATCAAAAACCAAAAACCCCACCCCCCCCCCCCCCCCCCCAAATGAGCCGCCGCTCAAGGTCGAGGTCAATCAAGGTCGATCCATCAACCCCACCCACCTTGAGCCATCCTGCTCACGATCAATCAATCCCAACAACAAAAAAACCCCAAACCAACACCCCCCCCCCCCAACAAACCGCTGCTCAAGGTCAAGGTCAATCAAGGTCGATCGGACGCCAGCTCTCCGGCCATGGAGGCGGTGTCGACGGAGGTGCTCTCGACCTTGACGAAGTTCTGCAGCAGCGTCTGGATCTCCTCCAGCAGGGGCTCGCACAGCTTCTGGTACCCTTGCTTCGTCAGGTGCACAAAGTCCCACATGTCCTGCCGGCGAATCGTCTGCGTACCCGCCTCGTAGAAGAGCGAGGGTTCAAGGTTGACGAAGGTCACGTTGGGAAGGTCGCACAGCCTCTCCTCCAGCAGGCGGTTGACGGTGGCCAGTTTCTCGCGGACAGGGTTGGGCTTTTCTCCGCGAGGCAGCAGACCCTGCAAGGGAGAGGGAAAGAAAAGATGAAGAGGTGAAAGGTCAAGGTGCCCCCCCCCCTCCCCCCCAATAACCTATGTGGTCGGTAGGGGAGCGAGGCATCAGAGACCTCAGCTTCTCCAGGAGTCAGCATATTGAAGGCCGGTGGCGCCCATCTCCTCTCCCTCGCTGCTTTGCCTTCCCTGACCCTAAAGAGGGCAGGTACCCATTGACAGCTGGGGGAACTGTACTGAAGCCAAGGCCTGCAAACGGTCGGTCAGTCACCCATCCACTTGGCAACCATGCTCAACGCTGCTTAACCTTGGCTGCATGAAAGCGAGTGCTCTGACCACTGAGCTATCCCCCCCCCCCCCAAAAGATGAATATATTAATTATATATATATATATATATATATATATATATATATATATATATATATATATATATATAATATATATATATATATATATATATATATAACATTTAAGGCAAATATTGAAAGGATGACTATTACTGACAATGGGGGTGGGATAGCTCAGTGGTCAGAGCACTCACTTTCCCCCATCAAGCCAAGGTTAAGCAACATTGAGCGTGCTTACCTGTTGGATGGGTGACCTACACTTAGCGCACCTTGGCTTCAGTATAGTCCCCCTTCAGTGCCTTGTTCCCCTACAACCACATAGGTTATGGGGGGGGGACACCTTTACCTTTTACCCTTTACCAATAAAAAAAAAAAAGGAACACATCATTATTTCATATCGTTCTGATGGGGAAAAAAAGCTACATTTTTACATTTTACACCACTTTAAGTCAAGGCAGATTTCTAGGCATGAAATTTGGGCTGCTCTGCTCTCCCCTGGGGAGAGGGCGTCGCCACAAGAGCAGCACCACCCCTTTAAAAATATTTATTTGTTTCCCTATCAGAGTGGGTTTCTTTCTTTCCTGCAGAATTTTGGCAGGGGCAACTTTCTTGTTGCCATGGGTTCTTTAGTATGTGCTGGATGATTTTGTGGAAGTTCACAGGACCACGGTTTATTGTCTCATCTGAAAGACTAGCACCCAGACCACCCCTCGTGGATGGGGGAAAAGTTTAGGGCCTAAATGGGGGATGGAACCACCACACACTTCTGACCCGGACATTTTCTTTCTAGGTAGGCAAGTTACCTCTAGACACCGATCTATTCTAATAAAACCTCCACTCATTTTACTTTTCTTTTTTTTTCCACATTTTAGTAGGCATCCATCAGCCTCAGAAGATTATGGAGTTGCGCACTAGAGCCTAGGTAAAGGTGTCCTATAACCTGTGTGGTCATTGGGGAGCAAGGCATCAGAGACCTCAGCTTCTCCAGGGGCCAGCATATTGAGGGTGGCGCCCATCTCCTCTCCCTTGCTGCTTTACCTTCCCTGACCCTAAAGAGGGCAGGTAGCCATTGACAGCTGGGTGAACTGGGGGACTGTACTGAAGCCAAGGCATGCAAATGGTCACCCATCAATTTGGTAACCACACTTGAATTGGAATAACATGAAATAATGTCCGTTTTTCATTTGAACAACATAAAATGTGACGTTCCACCACAAAATGAGTCGCTTTGCACCTGACCCACTTTTCCGCTAGGAGCCATTTTAGGCAGGTGGGGGTCAGGTTGTCCATTTTGAGATTTTGACTGATCATAAAACTATAGCAGTTGCTGCTGCTGTTGTTGCTGTTATTGTTGCTGTTGTTCTTGTTGTTGTTGCTGTTATTGTTCTTGTTATTGCTGTTGTTGTTTTTATTGTTGTTGTTGCTGTTGTGCGTTCCCCAGCTTAACACTCTGGGGGTACTCAGTCACCCAGAATGTGCAGTACTCTGACTCACTCACTCACTCACTCACTCACTCCATCCCACCTAGGAGGTATCACTGTGAGATTAGACATCTGCAACACTACTGAATGAAAGAGAAGTCTGCGTGTATGGCTGTTCTAAAGGTACCTTGCCATATAGGCAACCATACTCCAACTTCAGAGGAGAAGATGGAAGAGAGATAAAAGAAAAAAAAATTGGGAAATGATTATTGAAAATAAATCATTTTTTTGGTTTGTCTTTTGTTTGTTCCTCGGCTAGAGCTCCGAGGTTCAACAATGGTGAGAATTTTGCGAATGTGACCATTCTTTTATCTCTCTACTCCCCCCCATTGACAGTTGGAGAGACAGACAAAAAAATAAAAATAAAAAGGAGGACTAGTATTGACAATTATTCTTTTTTTGGGTGGGTGGGTGGGGAGGGGGGTTGTTGTTCCTTAGCTACAGCTCCAAGGTTGACCAATGGTGAGATTTTTGCGAATGCCACCGTTTTTTCCCCCCCACCATGAAGGTAGCTGCATTCCGACTTCAGGGATGTATGTCGGATACATTCATGTTTCCGTAACCCACCGAACGCTGAAATGATTTGCTGGATTTTTAACATGCTTTTTTGATTTTCTGCATGTGTATATAAAAGGAATTAAGGGCACTGGCAGGTCTGCACTTGAAGTTGACATGGGAGATCCATAACCTCTTAATTTTTTTTATCTATTTATTTTATTTTATACACCTTTATGTCACAGCAGATTTCTCTGCGTGAAGTTCGGGCTGCTCTCCCCAGGGAGAGTGTGTCACCACAAGTGCAGCGCCTACCCATTATTTTTTTCCCCCTCAGGGATGGTGTCTAAACACCACACCTGTGTGCATGATGGGTTTTTTTAATAATTTTGTCATCTGCTCCTACTGGCACATGATGGCCTGCTCTTCCGTAAGGCGGAACAGGGTTTTAATGTGTGCGCAAGATGTTCTGCGTGCATTCGCACACGGGGCCTCGATTTATAGTCTCATCCAAATGACTCTGACATTCAGTTCGATTTTTTCTGTCAAACTGGGAAGAAAGGGCAAGGCTGGGTATGAACCCAGAAACTCATGGTTTACATATTGGCAGGTGAACATCTTAACCATCCAGCCACCGTCCTTCCTAATTAACTGCCAAGTGCAAGTGCACCCTATATCATGTATATGCCGGGGAATAAAATTCTTATGTACCACTTGCTGTGTTCATGTCCCTAGTACTTAGAAATTACAGTATGAATACTCCTGATATTCTGCCCAATAACAGTATACATATCTTTGATTGTTTTCAGGCAAGCACAAAGTAGCTAGCATGGTATTTCACTACAAAAATATGTAAAAAAAATATTTTTTTTAAAAAAAGATGATGAAAACACACTTTCTTCATCCCCACTGTCATTCTGAGTACCCCCCCCCCCCTCCATCTCTATAGCATCACACATAAGTCAAGGCAAAATCTCAGTCTTTTTTTGTGTTTTTTTTTAATTCTCACGATCTCCTGAATCATACAAGAGGCAAAAGCCTACTTATGACACTTTTAAATCCAACCTCAAGACACACTTATTTCAAACCTAAGATTTTTCTTCTTCTGTTTCCATCTCTTGTCTGTCCCCGCCTTCGACATCTACCTGCCAAAGTGTATAGCCTTTGTGGGTGTGGGTGTGTGTGTGGACGTGCGCGCGCGCACATGCGTGTGGTGTGTGTGTGCGCTTGCATGTGTGAGTACGTTCGAATTTGCTAGGACCATAGATTGTTATTGATTGCTTGTGTGATGTATAGGTCAAATGCAAGCGCTTTGATTTGTTTTTACAAGATATAGCGCTATATAAGTTCCATGTATTATTATTACAAGATCCTTTTCATCACTGTCGGGCTCATCTAAAACCTCATTTGCCAATTCTTTAGCTATGTAAAGTCAATAATGTTCAACGAGAAAAACTAGTCCTTTTGAACAAGTACAGTCCAAGCAGTCATGCAAAACAACACAAAATAAGAGCTAAAAAAAAAAAACCAGTCATTTTTGCCATGTTTCTGCAGCTAGCTGTTGCCAAGGAACAGAAGAGTGATTTCCGCTAATTCTGCAGTTGTTTCCCTTTAACTGTAGTCAGCTTGTAGCTCGCTTGTTCACATTCGAGTCATAACCAGGGAAATTTCCAGGGTGTAGGCGTATATACAGTGCACATTTCACCATGGAAAATTTCCGGGGTGTAGGCGTATACAGTGCACATTTCACCATGGAAAATTTCTGGGGTGTAGGCGTATACAGTGCACATTTTACCATGGAAAATTTCTGGGGTGTAGGCGTATACAGTGCACATTTCACCATGGAAAATTTCCAGGGTGTAGGCGTATACAGTGCACAATTCACCATGGAAAATTTCTGGGGTGTAGGCGTATAGAGTGCACATTTCACCATGGAAAATTTCTGGGATGTAGGCGTATACAGTGCACATTTCACCATGGAAAATTTCTGGGGTGTAGGCGTATAGAGTGCACATTTCACCATGGAACATTTCTGGGGTGTAGGCGTATAGAGTGCACCATGGAAAATTTCCAGGGTGTAGGCATATAGAGTGCACATTTCACCATGGAAAATTTCCAAGGAGGGGAAGTCTAGGGGTTAAAAAAGCCCCACCTTTCATTCACCAGACAGCGAAGCCAAGATTCAAACCTACGACTTCTTGGACCCATGTGACTGAAGTCAGATGATTTTAACCACTTGGTTCTAGCATTCGTCATTTTAGAAATGATAAAAACAAAATCATACAAAAAACAGATGACAAAATTCAAAACAACAAACAACACCAGAATTGCCAAGAACTAACTCCCTCTTCTTCAAACGCTCAGACAGCAACTACTGTTGTCTGTCCTAGGAGCCAAAAGGCGTTACGCTGCTGTGAAGCCCCTGACAAGTCAGGCCCAGCACATCCGACTTCAGCGTGGGAGGAGAGAATTGTTATCTCGGAAGTCTTTCTGGACACCACAAAGAAAAAAGGCAGGAGAATAGACCAAGACGGCAGAAAATAGATGATGAAGGAGGAGGTGCCTGGAAGAAAAGGAACAAGGCAGAAACGAAAGAGAGTGATAAAAAAGAGGAAATTTCTAGCACAGAATTTCCAGAAGGTGTGGATGCTGTTTATACTAACAGGCCTCCCCTGGCATCCCCATGGGGTTGCCAAAAATTTGAAGAAAAAAATTAACACCTACAACAACAACAGTATCAGCCTCCAAAAGAAACAAAAACTCACCACAACTATCACTTGAGCCTGTGACTGTTTTTCTCCGAGGACGTCAATGATTTTTTCGATGGCAGACGTCACTTGCTGAGCGCTATGGTCATGGTTGTTGGTGCCAATCAGTATGACGATTACCTGAACACAGCATTCACCCCATCTCCATCATCACTATCACCTGAACACAGCATTCACCCCATCTCCATCATCACTATCACCTGAACACAGCATTCACCCCATCTCCATCATCACTATCACCTGAACACAGCATTCACCCCATCTCCATCATCACTATCACCTGAACACAGCATTCACCCCATCTCCATCATCACTATTACCTGAACACAGCATTCACCCCATCTCCATCATCACTATTACCTGAACACAGCATTCACCCCATCATCACTATCACCTGAACACAGCATTCACCCCATCTCCATCATCACTATCACCTGAACACAGCATTCACCCCATCTCCATCATCACTATCACCTGAACACAGCATTCACCCCATCTCCATCATCACTATTACCTGAACACAGCATTCACCCCATCTCCATCATCACTATCACCTGAACACAGCATTCACCCCATCTCCATCATCGCTATTACCTGAACGCAGCATTCACCCCATCTCCATCATCACTATCGCCTGAACACAGCATTCACCCCATCTCCATCATCACTATTACCTGAACACAGCATTCACCCCATCTCCATCATCACTATTACCTGAACACAGCATTCACCCCATCTCCATCATCACTATCGCCTGAACACAACATTCACCCCATCTCCATCATCACTATCGCCTGAACACAACATTCACCCCATCTCCATCATCACTATGACAATTAAAAAGGTAAAGGTAAAGGTGTCCTATAATCTATGTGGTCGTAGGGGAGCGAGATGTCAGAGACCTCAGCTTCTCTTTTCCCTCGCTGCTTTACCTTCCCTGACCCTAAAAAGGGCAGGTACCCATTGACAGCTGGGTGAACTGGGGGGACTATACTGAAGCCAAGGCGTGCAAATGGTCACCCATCCAATTGGTAGCTACGCTCGATGATGCTTAACCTTGGCTGGGGGAAAGCAAGCATTCTGACACCTGTGCTATCCCGTCCCGGTATGATAATTACCTGGACATTATTAACCACATATCAATCATCAAGATGACACATTTCCTGCACAATATTAACCACACAGTGTTGATTCTAGGATTTCAAAAAAGGGGGCCCAAGGGCCCCCTGAAATGAAAAAAAGGGGGCATTTGCCCCCCTCCCCCCTTTTCTCTTCATAAAAAGGGGACAAGTAGTAAGTAGTATTTGCTCATAATACCGTTAGTACTCTGATTTCTGCAATTTTTCAAGAACGAGAAACAAAACAAACAGGATGGTATGTAGGCAGACAGGGTTTAATATACACCTTATGTATTGCAGCTGGTCTGTAAAATGATTTTCTTACACAGGAAAGAGAGAGGGGGGGGGGGGGGGGGGAGGGAGAGAGAGAGAGGGAGAGAGAAGGAGATAGAGAGAGAGAGGGGGGGAGGGAGGGAAGGGAGAGAGAGAGTCAAAGTCAAATTTGTATTTCCTCATTTTGAGTTGGAGAGAGAGAGCTAGATCTAGATGAAAAAAGAGGCAAGAACCAAAATCAGTATGACCTCAACCCCCCCCCCCCCCCTCCTTACCATAGAGAGAGAGGAGAGAGAGAGAGAGAGAGAGAGAGAGAGAGAGAGAGAGAGAGAGAGGAGAGAGAGAGAGAGAGAGAGAGAGGGAGAGAGAGAGAACTCTGAACTCTGAACTCTGAAATGCTTTTAATGTACTTCGGCCATAGGCCACAATACAAGCATCAAAAATAAAGAAGGTGGGTGGTGGCGTGGTGATGACACATTTTCTTATAATAATTGTCAACACGTACATATAATCAAATAGTAGTGTACATACGAAACATAGCATCATCATCACTGTCATGAACCCAGTTGTCATCTCTATCCTCCCATCATTATTACAGTTATGCGCGCACTTGCACTCACATATATACACACACGCACACGCACGCGCGCACGCACACACACAATCCTCACATACATACCCTCAGACACAGGCACACGCACGCACGCACGCACACATACACACATGCCCCCAAAGTCCTTTGGTATGAGACCACAAACCGAGGCCCCGCGTGCGAACACACACGCAGAACACCCCGCACACACGTCAAACCCTACTCCACCCTTCGCACGAGCAGGCCACCGTGTGCCGGCGGGAACATATGCCAAGATCCACACACAGCATGTACACGTGAACTAGCTGCAAAAGCACACGAGTGCTCACTCCCTCATCCTCGAAACAAAAGAATAATAATGATAATAACAATGCATATAATCATAACCGATAGACTCTTCTTACCTCACTTCGATTAGCTCATTTACAAACGTCTCAGGTTTTCTTCACATACCGTGACTTTAACAGATAACCATTATTTTAACTGTAGCACACATCCATGACTACGTTTAAACAGGTATCCATTGTTTAAAATGCAGCAAACATCAATCAATATGTTTTAACAAATAAACATCGTTAAGCAGCAGCACACACCAGGCATTCTTGCCACATAATAAATATGGTAAACACAATCATTTTGCGGGGAAAAAATTACAATACGATCAAACGCTTTTTCCTTAGATCAATTGCATGGAAAATATACCTGGACAATTTATGCATTTCATGTTGAGTAGTAACTTGTAGTAATTGGTGGAGTGGGGTTCTAACTAATTCTTTCAGGAATTTATCCCGTAAATGAGTGTATGTAGGGCAAACAAAAAGAAAATGTTGTTCATCTTCTCTTGCTGTCCTGCAAAAAGGACAAGCTTTTTTCTCCATTAAACTACTAAAACGTGTGTGTATTTGCGTTCAGTGGGAGAACATTGAATCTTATTTGTGATATGGCAACCCTAAAACAATAGGTATCAACATTGCAAACATATTTCTCTTTTTCAAAGAGTATTTTGAAGGACCGGTAGCAGTCATACCTGTCACGATCTCTTATTGTACCTGTCCATTCTTGTATGAACATATCAATAAGCCTTTGTTTAATCAATCTCAAAAACACTTTAACATCACCTACACCTTGCTGCAACCAAACAAAATTAAACCCTGTCTCACATAAAATTTCTCTAATTTTGGACACCCAGCAATATTTTCCAGTTCTGTCTAGTTCAAGCAGCATTTGGTATGCCTTGTATGGTAACCTTTCAGTACACATTTGCAGTAATCTAAACCAGTATCTTAACACAGAGACAAAAGAATTCACATACAGCGGGTATCGTCCCAAATCGCCATATACCATTTTGTTTGGTGTTTTGACTGGGACACCTAAGAACCGTTTGCATGCCATCATATGAACTTTTTCCACATGATCTAATTTTGATAAACCCCATATTTCAGATGAATAGAGCAATATAGACTGCATTTTTGCATCAAAAATCTTAAAGAAAGTGTTAGCAGTCATTTCTTTATACTTTTGAAATGCTCTGTTAAATTGTACAACTGCTTTCTTACCCTTAGTCACTAAATGCTTTGTGCCTCTCTTCATACTAAGCATCGTTGTAAACTGAAAGCCTAAATAACAATAACTATTAACTACCTCTAGCTTTTTATCATTGAAATACCATTGCTCATGTCGACCTAAATATCCCCCCTTTCTAAATACCATTACTTTAGTTTTATCAGTGTTTACATTTAATTTCATTTCATCACAACACCTGTGTAGGATATTAAGCTGGTTCTGTAGACCACCTGCTGTTGTTGACAATAATGCTACATCGTCAGCAAAAAGTAGGATAAACACTTCCATTAGACCTGGTAACATTTGGATACCATGTTTTCCCCCTGCATCTATGTGGTTGGCTAACTGATTTATATAAAGAGAGAATAATGTAGGAGACAGGACACAGCCTTGTCTGACCCCAACTGGGCATTCAAAAAAATCTGTAAGTTCATAATTTACACGCACACATGATAACAATGAAGAATACATAGATTTCAAAGATGCTAAAAACTTTCCCTTAACACCCTGGTTTTTCATGCATTTTAGAAGTTTATCATGATGTACAGAATCAAATGCTTTTTTGAAGTCTACAAAAGCAACATATAATTTCTTACCTTTCTTTAGCATACACTTTTGTACTATTGCATATAAGTTATATATTTGATCAAGCGTGGAATAACCCTACGAAAACCTGCCTGACTCTCAGAAATCATTTCATTTTCTTCCAACCAACTGTACAATCTTGTATTTAACACTGTGGTATAGCACTTTGATAATATACTCAGTAAAGATACTCCTCTATAATTGTCTGTTTTTTCAGGATCTCCCTTTTTATAAATTGGTATGATTATAGCTTTGGACCATTCAGATGGATATACCCTGAGGTAAATACAGCATTGAAAAGTTTTACTAGGAACCCTAACACACTTTTACCCCCATTTTTTAACATTTCACCCGAAATACCATCCATCCCACTTGCCTTCCTTAATTTGAGTCTTGCAATAGCATGAGTTACCTCTTCTTCCGATATATCTTTGTTTAAAAAATGATCTACGTCATCCAAAACATCAACATTGACATCTTCACTCTCAACAGTCTCCCCATTCATACAAAAAACTTCTTTAAAGTAATGAAACCAATCTTCATTGCTAATGTTGTTGCAAATTATGCCCCTATTGCCATATCCCATCCTTTTCACTTCTTTCCAGAACTGAGAAGAGTCTGCAATGTTTTCAGCTAAAAGTTCAGTTTTCTTTTTCCTGTAATTTTGTTTTTTTGTTTTCAATAATCGTTTATACTCTTTCCTTTTTTCCACGTAAATCAGCCTGTCTTCCTCATTTCTGGTCACTCTAAAACATTTTAACTTTGATTTACTTTCTTTTTTTGCATATTCACATTCATTGTCAAACCATTCCGATTTTATGGTCTTGTGCATGGGTACTTTTCTAAACATGCAGGTGCTTGCCTCTTTTAAACATTTGACAAAGATTTCCAGAGCGTTTTCTATATTGTTTTCCAAAGCATTTGTGGCGAATGTAAGTTTTTCTTGAATGTCTTTGCTATTTAGTGTGGTTACATAATCATTTTTCTTAGTTTCGTCCCACACAACTTTCTGGCAGATTTTTTTCTTTGATTTCTGTTGAGATGTTGTTTCTGTGCAATTGCTATTAGTTTCCATCTCCATACAAACTGGCAGATGATCAGATTCTGTTAGGTTTTTAACCAGCAAAGATAGAAGTTTAACCGAACTAAATAAACCCAGAGATGCAATGAAATAATCCACAACACTTGAACCTGAAGGTGATATAAATGTATAGCTTTCATCAAAGCCTGGATCACAGAGACCATTTAATATAACACAGTCAAACATGTTGCATAACTCAATCAGCTGATTACCAAAAACATTTGTACACATATCATGTGACTTTCTGGGCAATTTTGAACTAGGATAATGATGTAAATTCTGAAAGTTATCATAGTCATCATCTAAACTGTAATTTTCACATGCGGTTCGTGCATTAAAATCCCCCATTATCAGCAATCCAAAATCATCATATGCATTTTGAAGATCTAATATACACTGCTCCAAAACTTCTAAGCCATAGACGTCTTGCGTTGTTTTCCAAAATGTAGAATCAGAAGGAGGAATATACATGCAAATTAACATAGTATCATCAGTGGTACCAAGTAAATTCTTGTGCATTTTTAAAACCACAGTGTTTTCTGTCTCAACATGAACTTTATCAACATATGAGCTGAATTTCTTTTTAACCATGACAATTACCCCACCAGAGTATCTCCCCTGATGAGATAACTTTTTGGCTTTAGCAGTAAAAATAGAGTAATCATGAAAAATGTGAGACTCAAATTCAATTCCAATAAAGGTTTCCGTTAAACAAATAACATCATAAGCAAGAAGAAAATTAATGAACTCTTTGTTTTCTAGTTTTGGCAAAAGGCCATGCACATTATAGTTTAGAAAACTTAAACACAACTTATTTACATTAAGATTGGATGTTGACATCCTTGAAGTTGGGCATTCAATACTAGGCCTGTGATCAACCGGATTACTTTCACAAACTGTGGCCTGGCCGAATCCCTATTTAGTGCCACTAGTGGCATCATTGCCTTTAGACTTAGCTGGAGAATGCATGGTTAAGTTGGCATGTTCTTTCGAGCTACAACAAGAATGTTGTTTGCTGAAAGAATCAGAGATACTTGCCTGATTTCTTGATCTTTCTGGTAGTTTTCTACCTCTTTGTCTGGAGACACTTTGAGTTGTGTCTCGTCTTGGTCGTAGACCCTGTTTTGTGGACCTAGATGGTCTTTCCTGTCTTACCATTTGTTTTGGTCTAGTGACAGTGTTACCTGTGTCAGTGGAGTCCTTGCTGCATCTGCCCATATGTATATTACAATTAGACATGTCGTTAGCACTGAGTCTGTGGTTATTAGTAACAGTCTTAGTTGGTCCAGTAATGTCTGCACTGTCTGTTTTGTTTTCAATGTGTGTATGGTCAACTGTCGTGTCATCAGATAAATCGCTGCATAGAGTTGCTTTCTTCTTTCCAATTTCTGCTCTGTTTGTGTCAGGTATGATATCTTCCTCTGTCTCTTCATCAGTCACTTTATGCAGTTTATGTACCTCCCTGCTAAATGTATCATCTTCACCTTCTTTGTCAGACATGTCGACACTGCTCTCGTAGTTGTCAGGTATGTCTTCATTGTCCTCTACTGTATTTGTATCCTCCTTGTCACTGTCTTCTTTGTTGTCCTCAACTGTATTAGTATCTTCCTTGTCACTGTCTTCTTTGTTGTCATCTGCTACATTGGAGTCATCCCTGTCACTGTCTTTGGTTTTGTCAACCACAGTCTTCTGTCTTGTCATATGCAGGTCTTCACAAGAAAGATGACGTGCCCCACCAAGTCTTCTGTTTCTCTGGGGCGTGTCTCCTTCATGGTCACTGACATCAGATTCTATGACTGTGCTTGCATTGCGCTTTCTGTTTTGCTGTTGACTGTAGGTACACACATCAGATTTGCAGCTTTGACCAGGAGATATTGGAGATCTTCTGCTCCTGTCTTTCACAAAGACAATTCGTCTGCTGGGCTGGGCCATTTTCCCTTGTTTTGCTGCTTCGCTGTAGGAGTATGGTCCTGGAGTGACTGGAACACTGTTGTCCTCTCGTCTGTTTACTTGGACAGGAGTATTTCTCTGCACTCTCTGCTCGCTGACCCTCATTGCAGTGTAGGGGTAGCTCGCAGGCTGCCCTCTGTTTGCTGCCTGGACCCCCTGATGTGGCTGTGGTGACACACTTCGTTGGGGCTGCCTTGGCCATGACCTGCCGTACTGCAGTCTACTCTGAGGATTGTCATGACTGTACTCTTCCTGGCAGCGAGCATACAATCTACTTTGTTGCATCTTCTGCTTCTGAGACTGGTGTTGTGTTGAAGTAACCTGATACTTGCTTTCTGATGTATCTGCCATCTTGAACTGGGGGCCAGTCTTCTTCTTGGGTGTGAGGAGGTTGGCTGGGCTGTCTTCTTCCCCCATGGAATGTTGAAGGTTGCTGCTTTTCTCTGACATGCAGCTTTCCATGTCGATAGAAGGCAATTTGTCCCTGCCCCCAATGCCAATCCACAGTTTCTCGCTGGTGCACAGTTAGGTCAGAGGCTACTTTGATGCCACTTCCTCTGAGGTTATCTCGAAGCTCCGGGTCTCCCAATATGGCCATCTTGTCTGACCATCTACAGAAGTGGACTATGATGGGCCGTGGTTCTCCTCTCCAAGAGCGTGGTCTTCCAACTCGATATGCTCTTGAAATGTCGTTTAGTTGCCAGTTCATGTAAGGGGCATGGTCATTGAGAACATCAATAATGCAGTTTGCAGTTGTGTACTCAGTCTCACCATCAAGTTCCTGCACGTTAATGAACTTCACATTACATGCTTTAGTAGCTTGTTCTGTGAATTCCAATTGTCTTTCAACAGCTTCAAGTCTGTCAAGAATGAGCTCTCTGTCTTCTCGTATTTCTTGAATGTCTTTTTTCTGCTGAATGACATATTCTTTCAATGTGTAGATTTCTTCGAAGAAGTTGGAGATTCTGGTATCCAGATTTTGGAATTTTTCTTCAATACTACTCTTTATTCCATTTGTGTGCATAAGAAATCCCTGTTGAATCTGTGTTAAACGCCAGTCAAGCATTTGCAGTATACCTGCTGGAGGTGGTAAGAATTCCTGCTGAGACATTACTTTTTCCACTCACAATACCTGTGGCCGATAACTTGGATTTTTTTTCCTCTTACAGCACGTGTTCACCAACTTATTTTTCCACTTCCAAAACCTGTGCCCACTGACACGTGCATCAAATACATGTGCAGGGCCAAAGGTCAAAAGGGAAACAACTCTTGAGAAAAGATGTTACGGAGTTCTGTCCCTGCTTTGCAACAGGTCCTGCTCTAACTGACAACAAACTGCACGTGCAACACACATGGCGGTACGCGGTCGCATTTCAGAACTGATTTTCATTCATAAATATATGTCCTTCTTTAAATCATATTAATTAGTAAAATGTTAATATCTCCTTAACCACTGACCTTTTTAGTTAACAGACACCACCATCAGCTGCACACAACACACAACTACACTACTGCAAAAAATCGCCACATTTGTAGAGGAACAGAGTCCATTTTTTCAACATTTTAGAGGAGCAGTTTGAACACGTCCACCTCTGAAAAATTCGCGAGAGCCGCCCCGGGAGAGAGAGAGAGAGAGAGTAGAGGAGAGAGAGAGAGAGAGAGAGAGAGAGGTGGGGGAGGGAGGAAGGGGAGGGAGGAAGGGATGTCAAAAGTCATTTCCATTAAGAGTTGGAGGGAGAACTAGATTTAGATCTAGATGAGAAAAGGGTTAAAGCCAATATCTTTTCCTCTCATACGGCTGAGAGAAAGAGAGAGAGAGAAAGAGAGAGAGAGAGAGAGAGAGAGAGAGAGAGAGAGAGAGAGAGAGAGAGAGAGAGAGAGATTTTCTGTTAAAGAGAGATCTAGATCTAGATGAGAAAAGAGGTGAAATCCATTATCAAAGTCTTTTTCCTCCCATGCTGAGAGAGAGAGAAGGGGGGGAGGGGAGGGGAGGGGAGGGGAGGGGAGGGGGAGGGAGAGAGAGAGAGAGAGAGAGAGAGAGAGAGAGAGAGGAGAGAGAGAGAGAGAGAGAGAGAGAGAGAGAGAGAGAGAGAGAGAGGGGGGGGGGGTCAAAATCATTTTTGATATCCAGCCGATAGTCTACCCTATGCCATCATTCTTGTTGCCAAGCACGGGCTACTTGTCTAGCCAGATCTGAAAAACCGCCTTGAAAACTCTTAGGTCTACCAGCTTTGAACCCTGCTGGGACACTGCTTCTTCCACTAACACCACTAACGATCTCTGTCACAATGACGTCACTTGTTTCAGGAGTCGAGGCTCCTTTGAAAAATGACGTAATGACGTAAATGAGTAGGAAAATGACGTCAGACCAGCCACTTTGTGATGGTTGTGACGACTGTTGGCGCTAATCAGTGCATCCTGCTCTCCCTGGAGTATCAACGTAATGACCAACACATGTAGCGCTATTTTGAAACTATACAAACGGCAGATGCGGGGGCGCACTGTTTGTTCAAATATGCGCTATCCACATTTTTTTGGCGTCCGTCAGGGCGCACTGGTCACATTATTTTGCGGCAAAGTTGAAAAAAATGCGGGAATCCCGCAAGGGCACACCCTAGAATCAACACTGACCACATATCAATCATCAAGATGACACATTTCCTGGACAATATTAACCACATATCAAACATCAGTATGACACATTACCTGGACAATATTAACCACTTATCAATCATCAATATGACTTATAACCTGGCACACAATATTAACCACATATGAATCATCCATATGACTTAACACCTGGACACACAATATTAACCACATATCAATCATCACAATGACTTATTACCTGGACACACAATATTAACCACATATCAATCACCAATATGACACATTACCTGGACACACATTATTAACCACATATCAATCATCAATATGACTTATCGCCTGGCACACAACAGCCAAATATCAATCAATATTTTATTTGTTCTTTTTATTACTCTTTCGCTACAGCTCTGAGGTGCCCCAATGGTGAGATTTGGGGGCATATAACCATCCCCAACCCCCCCTCCCCTCCCCACCATTTAGGTAGCTGCCTTCTGACTTCAGAGATGGTATCTAAACTCCATCCCTGTGTGTTAAAAAAAAAAGTTAAAGTCTGTCCCGAGCCATAAGGCTCATCAGGCCGGTGCTTATCCCGGTTTCTGTGGCGTTAAGCGACTGAGAGTCATAGACTCCCTCCTGGATAGGACGCCAGTCTATCGCATGGTTAACCCCCAACACAAGGTTGGTACCCCTTTTACACCTGGGTGGGGTGAGAAAATAGCCGTAAAGTGCCTTTTCCAAGGGCACAACGCCATAGCGGAATAGCTGGGATCGAACCCGCAAACTTTAGATTACGAGTACAACGCCCTAACCACTAGACCACAGCGGCGGCTATCCCTGTGTGTATGCATTACAAAATGTTGTCATCTGTCCCCACAAGCACAAATTGGCTTACTCTTCCAAACTGGCTTTTTAGCCCGAGCACAAGATGATGTTCTGCATGCAGTCACACACAACGGACGACAAAATTGACAAAACTGCCAACACATGGGGACTGGAGAGTACAAAAGGTTAAAGGAACGGGTGTACTAAATTTAGTACTCTTGACTGAGAGATGTTAGATTTGTGTGCTGTGGGGATGCTATTTATACTAATTTCCCCCTCAAGCAGTACTTACTTTCGGCTCCACATTGTCCACTTTATTATCATTATTTTATCTTCTTTTTTTTTTTTTTAATTTCCCCCTCAAGTGGTACTTACTTTCGGCTCCACATTGTCCAGTTTATTATTATTATTATTATTGTAACAGAAAAAACATATGTGATGTCCCATCTCTGCACAAACCTCGGGAACATGGCACAGCTAGTCAGTTTAGAATGTGACCTCTAAAGAGAGGTTGCATAAATACCATTTCACCATGAAGGCAAAGTGTGTGCAACGGAGGGTTTTTGACCACCACCAAGGAAACAGAGTATCGACATTTCACAGGTGTGTCTCTAAATAGAAACACGACGCTGCGAGTGTCGCATTCCAATCACATGGGAGTATATCTACTTACACCCATCACATTTCTTTTTTTTTTTAAATTTCTCCCTCAAGTGGTACTTACTTTCGGCTCCACATTGTCCAGTTTATTATTATTATTATTATTATTGGGTTGTTTTGTTTTTTTTTAATTTCCCCCTCAAGCGGCATTTACTTTCGACTCCACATTGTCCAGTTTATCATTTTATATTTTACTTTATTTTCACTTTTTTATTTTATGTTATTTAAAATCATTTGTTCCCCTCAAGTGGTACTTACTTTGGGCTCACACTGTCCAGTTTATTATCTTATATTTTTTCTTTTTTCTTTTTTTTAAAATGTTTCCCCTCAAGCAATACTTACTTTTGGCTCCACGTTGTCCAATTTATCATTTTATATTTATTTTATTTTTACTTTTCTTATTTCATTTCATTTTATTTTCAAAATTATTATTTCCCCTCAATCCATACTTACTTTGGGCTCCATGTTGTCCAGTTTATTTTATATATATATAAAAAAAAGTTAAAGTCTGTCCGAGCCTAAGGCTCATCAGGCCGGTGGTTATTCCGGTTTCTGTGGCGTTAAGCGACTGAGAGTCATAGACTTCCCCCTGGATAGGACGCCAGTCTATCGCAGGGTTAACCCCAACACAAGGTTGGTACCCTTTTACACCTGGGTGGGGTGAGAAAACAGCCGTAAAGTGCCTTTTCCAAGGGCACAACGCCATAGCCGAAAGCTGGGATCTAACCCGCAACCTTTAGATTACGAGTCCAACGCCCTAACCACTAGACTACAGCGGCGGCTATTCTATATATATATATGTAACAGAGTGCAGATATTTGATCTGCCGCGACTCTGTACAACTTCTCGGCGACGACAGCACGGTCAGACAGTGGGAATGTGGCCTCTAAAAAGAGGCTGCATAAATACTACATTTTACCGCTACGGGCAAAGTGCATGCAGAGGACGGCTTTCGACCACCCCCAACGATACAGAACGTCGCACAATTCACAGGTGTGGATCCAAACGTTACACCCACGACGCTGCGATTGGCAGTCTCCGATAGACTACAGCGGCTATTTATATATATATTATTTTATCCCCTGCATATATATATATATATATATTTTTTTTTAATCCTTTTCCCCCCTCAAGCGGTACTAACATTGGCTCCAAGTATCCAGTTTAATATTTTATAGTTTATTTATTTTTTAAAACCTTTTCCCCCCCTCAAGCAGTACTTACTTTGGGCTCCACATTGTCCAGTTATTATTTTATATTATATATATATATATATATTTTTTAATCCTTTTTCCCCCCTCAAGCGGTACTAACATTGGGCTCCAAGTTATCCAGTTTATTATTTTATAGTTTATTTTATTTTATTTTTTAAAATCTTTTTCCCCCCTCAAGCAGAAATTACTTTGGGCTCCACGTTGTCCAGTTTATTATTTTATATTTTATTATTTTCAGTAAAAACTTATTTTCCCCTCAAGCGGTACTTACTTTGGGCTCCACATTGTCCAGTTTATTATTGTATTTTTATTATTTTCAGTAAAAAATTATTTTCCCCTCAAGCGGTACTTACTTTGGGCTCCACATTGTCCAGTTTATTATTGTATATTTTATTATTTTTGTAAAAAATATTTTCCCCTCAATCCATACTTACTTTAGGCTCCACGTTGTCCATTTTATTTTATATTTTATTGTTATTGTTTTAAAATCCTTTTTCCCCCTCAAGCGGTACTAACATTGGGCTCAAAGTTATCCAGTTTATTATTTTATATTTTATTTTATTTTTAAAAATCTTTTTCCCCCCTCAAGCAGTACTTACTTTGGGCTCCACATTGTCCAGTTTATTATTGTATATTTTATTAATTTTGTAAACAATTATTTTCCCCTCAAGCGGTACTTACTTTGGGCTCCACATTGTCCAGTTTTTGATGTATATTTTATTATTTTGTAAACAATTATTTTCCCCTCAAGCGGTATTTACTTTGGGCTCCACATTGTCCAGTTTATTACTGTATATTTTATTATTTTTGTAAACAATCATTTTCCCCTCAAGCGGTACTTACTTTTGGCTCCACATTGTCCAGTTCCTTATTGTATATTTTATTAATTTTGTAAAAAGTTATTTTCCCCTCAAGCGGTACTTACTTTGGGCTCCACATTGTCCAGTTCTCCGTTGAGGATCCTCCATAGCAAGTGTTGCGTCTGGTCCCCGCCCACACTGAAGTTGAGGCAGTGCAAAGGTTCGAACATCTCCTTCCAGATCTGTGGCACAAGGGAGGCAATGATGTGTGAGAGAGGAAGAGGGGGCTGGGGGAAGGATGTTGTGTGTTAACAAAAAAAAGTGAATTTAAAAAAAAAAGGAGTTTGCGAAAAAAAACCCAACCAAACAAATTTTGTCGCCAAAATTGTATGTGAGGAGGGGGAGAGAGGAGGAGGATGTATTTAAAAAAAAAAAAAAAAAAAAAAAAATAAAAAAAAAAAAAAAAAATTATGATTTAAATATATATATAAATATATATAATAAGTTTTTTTTTTTTAAATGTGCCAAAATTATAAGTGAGGGGGGGGGGGGGAGAAAAGGAAGATGTGCGTTAAAAAAAAAAGGAAAAAAAGGAAAAAGAAAAATCCTGAAAAAAACCCTCTGTGTTCAATTGTATGTTGAGAAGGAGGAGGTTGTATGTTATAAAAAAAAATGTGAATAATTAAAGGGTTTTTAAAAAATCTGAGCCACAATTGTATGTGTAAGGGGGGGATGTTGTTTGTGAAAAAAAAATTTTATCCGTAAAAAAAGTGAAAAAAAATCTGTGCCACAAATTACACATGAAGAAGCATACACCCTGCCCTCCCCCCCCCCCCTAATCCCACACACCCCACCAACACACACACACAACAACACACACACACACACAACACACAGAGGACACCACAGCAGTATTACAAGTTCCTCCCTCTGTCGTCCAGCTGGCAAAAGGAGTCACCAAAACAGCACCTTGCTCCTTCCTTCCCAGTGATAAATGCATTGTGCGGACAC
>CM060346.1:6192307-6204807 GCA_030674155.1 Stramonita haemastoma
CAGATCTACTGGTTTGCTTTTATACTGTGCATCCTCTCTGTCGTGGAAAAGACTAACACATCTTGAACAATTTCATGTAGAATCTATATGGGTAGAAATCACGTTTAGACGCTGTAAATCAATTATACTTGGCTTCATCTTTAGGAACCCAGCTGAAACAATTGACTGGTATGATAAATTTAATTCAATGATGGATGCCGCAATTCTAGAGTCCAAAGAAATCTTTCTTATGGGAGATTTCAACATAGATCTGACAGTCCCTGGAACAAAGTGGAATATTAATTATGCCATGTATGGTTTGGAGCAAATAATTGATCGTCCAACTCGCATTACTAATAACACTAGCACCCTCATTGATCACATTTACATTACTTCAAAGACCAACAAAGCAGAAACATGCTCAGTGCAGACAGGCTGTAGTGATCACTCTTCCATTTGTTTTACATGGCGGAAAAAAGGAATAAAGATACCCAAATCAGGACACAAGGAGATATCCTACCGCTCTTTTAGACTTTTTGATAAAGATGCCTTCATTAATGATATTCTTAATTCAAACTTAGGCTATGTTTATCAGCTTACAAACCCAGATGATGCTATTAACTACTGGATAGAGACGTTTATAGCTACTTATGATAAACACGCTCCATTTATTAAGAAAAGAATAAAACATTTCATGAAGCCTCCATGGTTAACAAAAGAAATCGAAAACGAAATGATTCTAAGAGACTATTTGTTAAAATCAAAGCAAAAAGATGAATATAAAAAGCAAAGGAACAAAGTCAATTCAATGAAGCCCAAAGCCAAAACAAAATACTTTCAAGACTTGCTGTCTTCAGCAAAGAATCCAAAAGCGATTTGGAAAGCCATTAATACCTTAACTAATAAATCAAGACATAGCACCCAAAAAGTCATAAAAGAAATATCAGCAGAAAACCTGAATTCTCACTTTGCAAACATTGCTGACTCTATAATACCTAATGATAAAACAAAAACAAATGAGCTGAAAGAATTGAAACAATACTGTTCATCAAAGAGCATCTCATCTGATTTTACCATACCCCCAATAACAGTAACAGAAGTGCTAAATAGCTTACTCAAATTGAAACAGTCAGGATCAAAAGACCTTGACAAAATCGATAGTAAAATATTAAAAATCAGTGCATATGCTATAAGCGATACCCTAACGTACATATTTAACTTGTGTATTGACAAACATTATTTCCCATTGAAATTTAAACGAGCAAAAGTAATACCCTTACACAAATCAGGAGACCCTACCAATCCGTCGAATTATAGACCAATATCCATACTGTCAGTCCTGTCTAAACCATTAGAAAAACATATACATTTTCACTTACATTCTCATTTTAAAATATATGATCTAATTAATGAAAACCAGTCAGGCTTTCGTGAAAACCACTCCTGCCATACAGCCTTAATACAACTTATTGAGCATTGTCTTTTGAATATCAACAATAATGAATTTACAGGAGTTCTATTTCTAGACTTTGCGAAAGCCTTTGACGTTATTAGCCACTCTCTCCTCATCAAAAAATTAAAATGCTATAAAATCTCCAACCAAGCATTGTCATTTTTAGACTCATTTCTCACTAATCGCCATCAACTTGTTGAAATCGGGCCTAGGAGGTCAACCTTACTACCCATAAAATATGGAATACCACAGGGATCAATACTAGGACCACTTCTTTTCTCTATTTATATTAACGACCTACCTCTGCATATCCATTGTTCATGTCAAATGTTTGCTGATGATACATCAATTCAATGTAACAACGATGATCCAAACCAGCTTGTGAATGATATGCAGGCAGATATCAATAAACTTATCGAATGGACAGAACTCAATCATATGTCTCTTAATTCAAATAAAACAAAATGTATGTTTATAACCACTCGGCAAAAAAGACAGAAATTGCGTTCTCCATTCGGGCCAATATATGTCCATGGACAACAAATTGAAGAAGTTGTCTCACACAAAGTACTAGGTGCAGTGATTGACAACGACTTGTCTTGGTCAGATCACATAGCCACGTTAGGAAAACGAATCTCAGTAAGATTATATCAACTTAGAAAAATCAAGAATTTTCTAAATCTACAGTCACGAAAACTATTCTTTCACGCCCATATTCTATCTCTTATAAATTATGTCTCTACCATATGGGATAGTGCAAGCGAAACAAACTTAAAGCATATAAACCGCCTGCACAAAAGAGCTGTGAAACTAATCCGTTTGAATCCTAATACACTGACCACCATCAACTACAAAGAACTAGATATTCTTCCACTCAAAGAAAGACTGCAGTTCAACAAGTATCTATGTAGGCCTATGTACAATATATTAAACGGGAAAGCCCCAAAGAAAATCTTGGAAAAATTTGCTTTTAATAAAAACAGGCCTACCCATAGACTGTTTTTGCCCAGGCCCCATAACAATCTCTATAAATCCAGCCTTGCTTATTCAGGAAGAACATTGTGGAATAAACTGCCATCCTTTCTAAAATCAGTTCCTTCAAAACAAATGTTTAAGAAACTTTTGAAGAAACATCTGATGGACAAATTATAAGCCCACCCCTTATGCTTGACACATTTGGCTGCTTTGTTGTTATTCATACCCATGTTACTTTGTATTTCTATTATTTTGTATGTATGACTTGAGTATGTTACTGTTTTGAGTTGTTGTGAGATTCTGTTTGGATGAAAATCCTCATTTTATTTTAGTTTTCAACCAAGGTTGATATTTGTATTTGATTGTTTTAGAAGTCAATTTTCTTGATTTTTTTTTGCGAGGGCAGGATGAAAAAAAGTTGTGTAAACTTAATCTTTTACCTTCAATAAAGATCATTTTGACTTGACTTGACTTGACAATCGATCAATTTTCTGATACCAAGAAGTCATAAATCCTTTTTCCAATGCCAGCTGCGCGCGCGTACGCGCGCACACACACACACACACTGATAGGACAATGTAGTAGAGTTACAGCGGACTTTTTTTTTTCTTACTTCAAGAAACTTCTGCACAATAAATTTCGCCCTTTATGTGACAAAGTTCTTCTTTTTTTTCTTTTTCTGTGTACCTTTTTTTTTTTTTTCGTTTTCCTCTTGAATTCCTCTTAATTCGTTCATTCACCCCCACCCCCTTCCATCTCAACCCCCTTCCCCATCTATTAACCTCAATCCATATCACGACGTTGGTTGTTGGTGGAATTATATTGTTATTGTAATCTCCAGCGGAGATTTACGATTTATAAACTGGTGACATTAATGTTGTTTGTGGGTGGTCAGGTATTTCACAGTCTATGACTGTGGGAAAATTATCTACACCGTTCCCTCCTGGTTCAAATAATAATTTTTTGATTTTTTTAAAAAAATTCTATTAAATCGAGGAAAATCGAATAAGCCACCCATGTGGGTTTTTTTGTTTGTTTGTTTTACACCCAGTCACTGTGTGTATGCTGTTTTGTCAATTTTGTCATCCGTTCCCACCGGCACACTATGAGCTAGGCCTACTCTTTTGAAAAGAGGGACAGGATTTAACGTGCACGCAAGATATATTGTGTGCGTTCGCACACGGGGCCTGGGTTCACAGTCTCATCGGAAGGACTTATTGGGGAGAGTGGTGTCAGCACTGATGTTAACTCCAGGGGGAAATCCTGTCGAACGGGATTCGAACCCCGGTCCTCGGATTGCCAGCGCAATGTTCTAACAATTAGACTATCCTAGTGACCGTGAAAAAGGATCAACACTGTTCCATCCTGGTTCAAATAATAGATTAAAGGGAGTGACATTGTTAACAATGGGATAGGTACAGGATATAGGGAAAATACCCCTCTCAGGCTGGCATTTCAAATCTTCAGGGCTTTTTTTTTTTTTGGAGGGGGGGGGGGGGGGGGGGGGGTTGGAGGTGGGTTTTTTTCATTGCTTAGCTGAAACTCCAAGTTTTACCACTACCACTGATGAGATTTTTGTGTATAAATGCGAAGAAAAAAGAGAATGCAAGGAAGGACAATGGAAAGAAGAAAGAAGAAGAAGAAGAAGAAGAAAGAAGAGAAGAAAGAAGAAGAAAGAAGAAGAAGAAGAAGAAAAGAAGAGAAAAAGAGAAAGAAAGAAGAAGAAAAAGAAGAAGAAAGAAGAAAACAACAACAACAACTTAACAACTAGAATGCAAAGAAAGCGAAAATATTCAGAAATCGTGCAGGCGGACGCCATATAATCATTTATTCATTTATTTATTTTATCTGTTTATTCTTTTATTTCGAGGATAAGGGAATAAGCACTCATGGGCATTTTTACATCCAGCTCCCTGTGTAAGCTTTTAAAATGTTTTTTTGTCATCTCATTCCCACACGCACACAATGGCCTTCTCTTCCGAAAAGCGGAACGGGTTTTAACGTGTGCGCAAGATGTTCTGCGTGCATTGGCGTAGATGACACGAGAAACGAAAAGTAAATTCAGTCGAGACCCTCTGCTCTGTATGAAAATATTCTTCATGCCGCTGGCAGAATGAATTCCAGATCCTGAATGACTTTAGTCAAGTTTTACCCTCCCTGAATAACCGTTCCTGGAGGGCTGCTAAAGCTAGCCATATGAGGTAACAGGATTTGGCCAAAGCCCATCTTTGGATTCGATTTATCTGTCGTCAAAACCCGGTGGTGACACATAGGGATGGGGTGGGGATATGAACGATATTTTTATCACTCCCACCCCCCTCCAAAAACAAACAAACAAACAAATAAACACCCCCAAAACATCAAACAACCAAAAACAAACCAAGCCAAAACAAAAACAGACACCAATAAACAAAAACATCAAAAAAGCTACAAAAGAGGACCAACAAAAACAAAAAAAATCACGACCCCCCCCCCCTCACACACACACACACACACACACACACACACACACACACACACCACACACACACACACACACACACACCAGCCAACCCCCTCCCTCTCTCTCCTGATAAAATGAAAGAAGGGGGAATAAACCAACCCAAAACAAAATAACAAGCAAAATCCAAACCAAATAACGCCCCCCCCCCCCCCCCCCTAAACAAAACCAAACAACAAAAAAAACCACCAAAACCCAGAACAACAAAACAACCATAGGCCTAAACAAAATAAAAACAGCCCAAACTAAGACCAAGAATAACAAACAAGCCCCCCCCAAAAAAAACAAACAAAAAACAAACAAAAAAAAAAACCCCAAAAAACCCCATGTAGATGTAAGTGATCAATGAATTATATCATAATATGAATAAAATTGAAGTATCTACAATGTCTAACTGTCGATATTGTAGACACTCACCAGTTGATCCATGATCCTGACTAAAGTCTTGTGCCTGCCAGAAAATCAAAATTAATAGACAACCCCCCCCCCCCCCCCTCCTCAAAAGAAATTGCATTTCATGAATTTTAATGAAAGAGGGTTATGGCATAGGCTAAGCAAACATGCTTTTTTCACAACCAGCCCTCTGGGCAAAAAGAACAAAAACAAAAGAAACCAAAACGAAACAAGAAACAAACCTCTCAACCACGCAACAAACAACATTTTTTTCAAAGAAAAAGAAAAAAAGACAACCCCAAAATGTAAGGTAAATAATTATTGTAAGCATACAACTTTAAAAACCAGACTGGAGAGTAGAGAGAGATTTATCTTATTTTATTTCATTTTATTTTATTTTATTTTAGGCCTATATCGAGGATAGTGGAATAATCACTCATGTGCTTTGTTTTTTTCATCCAGTCCCCGTGTGCATGCATTTTGTAAATATTGTCATGTTTCCACCGGCACACAATGGCCTACTCTTACGACAAGTGGAACAGGATTTAACGTGTGCGCATGATGTTCTGCGTGCGTTCACACACGGGGCCTCGGTTTGCAGTCTCATCCGAAAGACTTTTGGGGAGAGTGGAGTCAGCATTGATGATAACTCCAGGGGAAAAATCCCTTCGAACGGGAATAGAGAGGTTTATTTATTATTTATTTATTATTTATTATTTTTATATCGAGGATAATGAAATGAGCACTCATGTGCTTTTTTACATCCAGTCCCCGTGTGTATGCAGTTTTGTAAATCTTGTCATCTGTTCCCACTGGCACAAGATGGCCTACACTTAGGCTACGAAAGGTGGAACAGGATTTAACGTGTGCGCAAGATGTTCTGCGTGCGTTCGCACACGGGGCCTCGGTTTATAGTCTCATCCGAAGGGCTTTTGGGAGGAGTGGAGTCAGTACTGATGTTAACTCCAGGAGAGAGAGAGAGAGAGAGAGAGAGAGAGAGAGAGAAGAGAGAGAGAGAGAGAGAGAGAGAGAGAGAGAGGAGAGAGAGATTGATTTTGCAAATATATGTATTAACAAATTTCTAAAAAGCATCCCACCCTCTAATCATGTTAATAATCATATTGATAAGGATAACAAGAACGATGATGATGATAATGATGATGATAATAATAGAATAATAATGACGTTGTTGATGATGGTGATTATGGTGATCATGCTGATGATGATAACGACGACTTCAACAAACGGCAAAAGACAGGCTGAGTGACATTAATGGTGATTATAGATAGGTTCAATACATCTTTGGAAAAACAAATGTCAGATCAGAAAGATTCATTAAGTAATTAAACAAACCTTGAACCTTGAACTTTTTCGATGATTAAGACTTTTCATCTGTTCATCGGTCGTCAATGCTAGTTGACTAGATACTTCTGTATGGCATGCCTGACATAGAAGCATCTACAAAAAGTCTATTGCAAGCACTCGGGGTTGTACAGGGTGGGTAGATCCTCCCAGTACTTGTCCCATCGGTTTTTGAAGCTGTTGATGGTTGGCGCCAACACCACAGAGTCCGGCAGACTGTTCCACAAGTTGACGACTCTGTAGGATTCTGTTGCTGTGTAGGGCGAGTCGCTTTTGACGTTTCTTCGGCAGTTTCAGACTGTTTCCTCTGGTGTCATGATCGGTTTGCTGATGGCTGTAAACCGGGGGTGGTCGTAAAGCCCATGCATGCACTTCCATAGGTCAGTCATGTCGCCGCGTTTACGATGGTGTTCCAGGCTTGGAAGCTTCAATGTGGCAAGACGTTCTGCATATGGCTTGTCTCGGATGAAAGGAGTCTGGTGGCACGACGCTGCACATCCTGGATGTCGCTTGCAGAGCGTCTTGTGCTGGGGTTGCCACACTGAGTGGCCGTGTTCAGTAGCGGGTGTACCAGGCTCTTGTACAGGCGAACAAAGAGATCCTCTGAAAGAAAGTCGAATGTGCGCCTGATGATTCCCATCTCTGTTGATTCCCACTCTCGTTGATTCCACTCCTCTGTTGATTCCGCTACTCTGATGATTCCGCTACTCTGATGATTCCACTACTCGTTGATTCCACTCCTCTGATGATTCCTACTCCTCTGATGATTCCCACTCCTCTGATGATTCCCACTCCTCTGATGATTCCCACTCCTTGATGATTCCCACTACTCTGATGATTCCCACTACTCTGATGATTCCCACTACTCTGATGATTCCCACTACTTGAGGATTCCACTACTCGAGATCCATACTCTGAGGATTCCCACTACTCTGATGATTCCACACTCTGATGATTCCACTCCTCTGAGGATTCCCACTCTCTGAGGATTCCATCCTCTGAGATTCCCACTCTCTGAGATTCCACTACTCTGAGGATTCCCACTACTCTGAGGATTCCAACGAGGATTCCACTACTCTGAGGATTCCCACTACTCTGAGATTCCCTACTCTGAGGATTCCCACTACTCTGAGATCCCATACTCTGTTGGCCTTCGCTGTGCTTTTGGCGACTCTCTTTGAAGCTGAGGTTGTTGTCCACGAAGATGCCAAGGTCTTTCTCCACTTCATGTTTTTCTAATGTGATGTCCTGGCCCTCTCCATCCCTCTTTCCCCGCATCGTGTATGTAGCTTCTGATTTCCCGTTTCCGAGCTTCAAGACACTGCATTTCTGCAAAGGTAGAAGCCAGTGGTCGGACCACTGCTGCAGACTGTCTAGATCCTCTTGCATGGTAGCTGGGGCGTTGTCTGTGTCGCTCCGAGTATAAAGCTTGGTGTCATTGGCAAATAGTTTCACCTCACTCCTGCAAACGCTGGGTAGGTCGTTGATGTATACAATAAAGAGCGTTGGTCCGACCATGCTACCCTGAGGGATGCCGCTGGTGACTGCTGCTGGCCGCGACTGGACTGCATTGACTACCACCAGCTGTTCCCTGCTCGACAGGAAAGCCTGAATCCACTCCATACTCTGCCCTGGATGCCATGCGCTGGAAGCTTCATGAGGAGTCTGCGATGGGGCACGGAGTCAAAGGCCTTTATGAAGTCCATGTACAGGAGCTGGTTTTACAGAATTTACGAGGGACATAATTGAGAAGTACCAAAAGAAGATGAGAGCAAATTGACCCTGAGCGATCGTCAAATAATAGATCTATAGCTTTTATTACGAATGAATAATCTTTATTTTTCAAGGGTGACATAAGCATTCACATAATTTTTTTTTCATCCGGCTCTTGCTCTGATTAGGGAAGTCCTGTCAAAATAAAAGCAAAACCCCTTCACAAACAACAGCAAATCAGTAACTAGGCCCCTATATAATCAAACAGACATACGAATAGATAAATCACGTAACAAAACTGAAAGAAGGGGGGAGAGGGGGGGGGGGGGGGTAGGCCTACTATCTGCCCTAAGGGAGTGTAAGTAACTTCCACATGCATATTCTGGTGGGGTTAAAGTTACAAGCCTAGGCGAGAGAGTGCTGAACTGAAAGCATAATAAAACAGAGACCCATTTTCTTTACTCTAAGGAGCCAGAAAGGCTCACTTCAAGCAATAGAAGCTGAACTCTCAACCAAAATATTTTTGTTTTGTATTTTTGTTCCATACTTGCACAGTTGGAGCTAATTGGGTCTGTAAGAAAATATATTTGTACAAATATCGCCATTTGGACGGATTAGACTCGGTGACCCCGAAAAAAGAAAATCGCAGGTTTGTTAGGCTAGGCCCAACCGGAGAGGGGGAAGGGCAACATGCTAACGTTTGTTTGTTCGCATGAATGATCTCAACACGTACACTTCATCTGACATCGCTGAACAAAGTGGGGGACTATAGGCGTAGTGTATAGGTGTGCCTCGCCAAGACATGCACAGGATATTTGTCAAAGGGAGAAAGTTGAGCGTCGTCTGAAGCAGACGATCACAGATCACCGAGACCGGGACACTTTTGGTTGGTCAAACTGTGTGACCATCTTCAGTTTGTGAAAGTATTTCCCACTGACGCCTAAAGTTGACACTGATCGATTGGAGAGGAACTAAAGCCTGAAGAGTTTTGCAAAGTGATTCGCTAGCGTTTAGTACTAATAGCCAAGGCTAGAAAACGTTGGACTATCGAGTGACCGACCGAGTTTCGGTTTCAAGAGCATGCAGTTTTATTGTAATTATCAGTGTGGATGGTCGATGCGGAAGCCGGCATTTAGATAGTGCCCCCTTGTAGTGTGTGAAAGCGAAAAGCGATGGGCCGATGAGAGAGTAATTGGACTGGCAAATGTCAATGTAGTAATTTTCCCACAGCCTCCGGGATAGGGCCTAACGCATCAGGCCGTTAGTACGTCGAGTGACAACGTAAACTGACCGTGGGAGACCAAAGCTTGCAGAGCGAGGAACCAGCGTGGAGAGTCAACATGGAGAAACTTGGCTACATTTTCATCTGTTTACTTTCTTTTGTGTGTTCAGGGGGAGTACTTCTCAACTATAGCTGTCTCTCTCTCTCTCTCTCTCTCTCTCTCTCTCTCTCTCTCTCTCTCTCTCTCTCTTTAAGATAGTTTTGATAGTGCATTACAAGTACATTTTGTAGTAAGGAGCAGTTTTCAGTGTATGTGGTTTGTTCTCACTTCAAAATTATGAATTTATGTTAGGCTCAGGTCGTAGGCTAACTGAAATGAATAGTTTGCACAAAATAACGGGGGTCTGAAGTGTTTGACCCAGTCACCCAGGCATGACTTTTCTGTTGAAGTTGAAATGCCATGCCATTGACACACATGTATGTATCATTGTATGTGACACACCCACTCATCCACTCTTTCCCACCTGTCTACACACCCACACCTCCCTACACACACACACCTCGCTACCACACAAACACACACACACACACACACACACACACACACACACACACACACACACACACACACACACATACACACACATGTACACACACACACACACACACACACACACACACACACACACACACAACACATGTACCACACACACACACACACACACACACACACACACATATATTATATATTATTTATATGCAAGCAAGCACACACACACGCACATATATGCAAGCAAGCACACATGCACACACACACATTTTTAGTGGAATAGATTTCCATTTCTTGGTTATTGTTAGACATGGTTTTTACTGTTCACTTGTAAGATCTGGTTACAAAATAATGTGTTTTTGTTTTTTTGTTGTTGTTATTTTTAAGAAATTTTGTTGTAATTATTGCCTGTTGTACTTGATTATTATTCATTTGTAGCATACTGTAGCTTTCATAGTAGATAGAGCTATCTTCTGATTTCCTTTCATTTGTCCACTTTTATTCAATACATATATATATATATATATATATATATATATATATATATATATATATATATATATATATATGCGCATTCACCTCCAAACAATGATCCAAACTCCAGCCCCGACCCCCCACCCCTTTGTCCGTCTAATATCACAATTTGTGAAATTAATTTAAAAAAAATTATTATGTATAATATATTCTTGTGTGTACACAAACAGTGTGACAGTACCACTACCACACACACAGTGACACACATACACACACACACACAGAGGCGCGCGCACACACAGTGACACACAACACACACACACACAACACACACACACACACACACACACACACACACACACACACACACACACACACGGTGGATCGGTGGTCTAGGTGGTCCCGCGCCTTGCCTAGAAAGCAAAAAGTCCGGGTCGGAGTGTGCGGGGTTCGTACCCCGTTTGGACCCAAAACTTTTTCCCCATCCATTAGACCCTGAGTGGTGGTCTGGGTGCTAGTCTTTCAGATGAGACGATAAACCGAGGTCCCGTGTGTTACACATCACTATTTAGTGCACGTAAAAGAACCCACGGCAACAAGGGGGTTGTCCCTGGCAAAATTCTGTAGAAAGAAGCCACTCTGATAGGGAAACAAATACACTTGCATGCAGGAAAAAGAAAAAAAAAAAGGGTAGGCGCTGCACATGTGGCGACGCAGTCTCCCCGGGGAGAGCAGCCCGAATTTCACGCAGAGAAATCTGCGTGACATTAAGTGGTACAAAATACAAAATACAAAACACACCACACACACACACACACACACACACACACACACACACACACACACACACACACACACACACACACACACACACAGAGTACGGGATAGCCTAGTGGTCAGAACATAGTGCTCGCAATTTGACGACCTGGGTTTGATTCCCGTTTGAAGGAATTTTTTTTCCTGGAGTTAACATCAGTGCTGACTCCACTCCCCCCCCAAAAGTTCTTTGGAAGAGACTATAAACCAAGGCCCTGTGTGCGAATGCATGCAGAACATCTTGCGCACACATTAAATGCTGTTCTGCTTTTCATAAGAGTAGGCCATTGTGTGCCTGTGGGAATACATGACATTTACAAACTGCATACACACAGGGACTGAATGTAAAAAAGCACATGAGTTCGATTCATTTAAAATCTCTCCACAAATTGTGATATTAGACGGACAAGGGGGTGGGGGGAGGGGTGGTGGGAGTCTGGATCATTGTTTGGAGGTGGATGCCCACATATTTTGAATACGGGAGGATGAATAAATGGAAATCAGATGTCTGACCTACTATGAATTCTACAAAATGCAACTACTGAATAGTACTTAAGTACAACAGGCAACAACAGCAATAACCAAATTTCAGATAACTAAATAACAACCAAAAAATCACATTGGTAACCAGATCTAACATGAGAACAGTAAAAACCCTTTGTCCAACAATAACCAAGAAATGGAAAACTATTCCACTAAAACAGAATATCTTTAAAGTCCGTAATAATCATAGTAAGGAACCAACTGGACTATGCAATAGTGATTTGAAAAAAATATACATCAGTAAAAGATCACTGAAGATTGTGGATGAAGATAATGAGGTAAGAGTTGGTATACATGTATGAAGTCTTTCAGCATCTGACATATTAATATATGATCAACAGTTATGCTGTTACCACATAAGCAAAAAACATGTCCAACATACTTAGTCTGAAAACAGTTCAATTTCCATCTGAGAGCCAGAGAAACAATCTTGTTTTATATGGTAGCAATCTGTTTCTTGTTTTTTAACACAAGACTCAAATTGTACTACTTCCCGATATATATTATATATACATCTGAA
>CM060346.1:6209807-6214807 GCA_030674155.1 Stramonita haemastoma
TGTGCGCATGTGAGAGAGAGAAAGAGAGAGAGAGAGAGAGAGAGAGAGAGAGAGAGGAGAGAGAGAGAGAGAGAGAGAGAGAGAGAGAGAGAGAGAGAGGGAGGGAGGGAGTGTGTGTGTTTGTGTGAATATTTATGTGTGTTTGTGTATGTGTGTGTTTGTGTGAATGTGTGTGTGTGTATGTTTGTGTGTGTATGAATGTCTTCATGTGTGTGTGTGTGGTGTGTGTGTGTGTATGATCTATAGTATCTGTCTTAGTATCTATCTATCTATCTATCTATCTATCTATCTATCTATCTATCTATCTATCTATCTATCTATCTATCTATCTATCTATCTATCTATCTAATTTCTATGATCTATCTATCTATCTATCTATCTATCTATCTATCTATCTATCTATCTATCTATCTATCTATCTATCTATCTATCTATCTATCTGTCTGTCTGTCTGTCTGTCTGTCTGTCTGTCTGTCTATAGATCTATCTAGATCTATCTATCTATCTATCTATCTATCTATCTATCTATCTATCTATCTATCTATCTGTCTATCTGTCTATCTATCTATCTATCTATCTATCTATTATCTATCTATATCTATCTGTCTATAGATCTTATCTATCTGTCGATCTATCAATCTATCGATCTATCTGATATGCTATAGTATGTATGTTTATATAATTTATAAATGTATGTATGTATACATGTCTGTATACTATGTGTGTCTGTCTGTCTGTCTGTCTATAGATCTATCTATCTATCTATCTATCTATCTATCTATCTATCTATCTATCTATCTATCTATCTATCTATCTATCTATCTATCTATCTGTATTCGTTCTACTTATTTTTCTGTTTTTATAATAATTGAACAAGCAGTCATGTGCTTTTTAAAGAAAGAAAATGATATCCAGTCCCCTGTGTGCATGCAGTTTTGCGAATTACGATGCCATGATACATTCACACCAACACAAACGGCCTACTCTTCCAAAAAGCGGAACAGGTTTTAACATGAGTGTAAGACGTTCCGTGTGTGTTCGCACATGGGACCTCGGTCTATAGTCTCATCAGAAGGACTTTTTGGGGGGGAGTGAAGCGGGCACTGATGTTAACTCCAGGGGAAAAATCCTCTTTGACAACTGCCTCAGTGGGGGCTGGAACCTCAGCTACAACATGGATCATCAGATCTTGAACACGTTTCACACTCTAACCACCAGGCTTCCTCATCCTGTGTGCATTTATTTATTTATTTATTCTTTTATATCGAGGATAATGGTGTAAGCACTCATGTGCTTGTTTACATCCGGTCCTCCTGTGTATGCAGTTTTGTAATTTGTCATCCGTTCCCACTGGCACACAATGGCCTACTCTTACGAAAAGTGGAACAGGATTTAACGTGTGCACATGATGTTCTGCGTGCATTCGCATATGAGGCCTTGGTTTAATGTCTTATCCGAAAGACTTTTGGGGAGAGTGGGGTCAGCACTAATATTAACTCCAGAGGAAAAATCCCCTCAAACGGGAATCGAACCTGGGTTGTCAAATTGCAAGCGCAGTGTTCTGACCATTAGGCTATCCCGTCCCCATTTCATGACACGAGCATGCCCAGCATGCAATTTGCATCCTGGCAAGGTGTGGGCTCTGCCAGGTTCAGTTCGCCCCAGACACAGAGCCTGATAAACTTCAGTTGTTGTTGTTGTTGTTGCTGTTGTTGTTGCTGTTTTTGTTGACATTGCTGTTTATGTTGTTTATCTTGTTTATATTGTTGTTATTGCTGTTGTTGTTGCTGTTGTTTTTGTTGCTGCTGTTGTTGTTGCTGTTGTTGTTGCTGCTGTTTCTGTTGTTGTTGTTGTTGCTGTTGTTGTGCATTCCCCAGCTTAACACTCTGGGGGTAGTAAGTCACCCAGAATGTGCAGTACTCTGACTGACTCACTCACTCACTCCATCCCACCTGGGAAAATTTATCACTGTGAGATTAGAAATTGCTATGTACACTGAATGAGTAGCTTGTGTTTATGACTTGTTTTCAAAAGTAACCTCACCATGTACTGATGTAGGCAGCCATGCTCTGACTTCAGGGGATTTTTTGGATTAAAGGAGAACTCCTTTAATAAAGGAGAGTTGCTAGGTTTGTTATGTTTTTAAGAGCTTTGTCATAGCTGAAGGAAGGCAATCTCAACACGCCATTTTACAGCATTATAATATAACTGCATTTAACGAAGACCTTGGCAATGAACTGACATCAATAACTGACACAGCTTTTGGCCTGGGCCAAAATTTTTTTATTTTACTTTATTTTATTTTTAAAATTTTATAACCACTTTATGTCACAGCAGATTTCTCTGCGTGAAATTCGGGCTGCTCTCCCCGGGGAGAGCGCGTCACCACAAGTGCAGCACCTACCCATTATTTTATTTATCTATTTAATTTATTCATTTTATATATATATATATATATCGGTGGATCGGTGGTCTAGGTGGTCACGCACCTTGCCTAGAAAGCAAAAAGTCCGGGTCGGAGTGTGCGGGGTTCGTACCCCGTTTGGACCCAAACCTTTTTCCCCATCCATTAGACCCTGAGTGGTGGTCTGGGCGCTAGTCTTTCGGATGAGACGATAAACCGAGGTCCCGTGTGTTACACATCACTATTTAGCGCACGTAAAAGAACCCACGGCAACAAGGGGGTTGTCCCTGGCAAAATTCTGTAGAAAGAAGCCACTCTGATAGGGAAACAAATACACTTGCATGCAGGAAAAAAAAAAAAAAAAAAGGGTAGGCGCTGCACATGTGGCGACGCGCTCTCCCCGGGGAGAGCAGCCCGAATTTCATGCAGAGAAATCTGCGTGACATAAAGTGGTACAAAATACAAAATACAAAAAAATACAAATATATATATATATATATATATATATATATATATATATATATATATATATATATATAATACATACATACACAGCCCTGAGCTGCCCTGGGGACTCCAACTCCTCAATTTTTCCTCAGGGATGGTGTCTCAACATGACACCTGTGTGCATGCTGGGTTTTTTAAATATTTGTTTTTAATAATTTTGTCATCCGCTCCTACTGGCACACAATGGCCTGCTCTTCCTTCCTTCCTTTGAGCACAGTGCACAGTGCTGTGACTGTCAGAGAAAGCTAAGGAAGAAGGGAAAAGACAGTGTTTGGGATTTTGTTGTTGTTGTTCCTTGGCTAGAACTCTAAGGTTCACCAATGGTGAAATTTTGTGTAATATTTCATATATGCAGGGTTCAGTGGTCAGAGCATTCACTTACCCCAAGCTAAGGTTAAGTAGCATTGAGCGTGGGTTACCATGTGGATGGGTGACTGACCGTTTGCACTACCTTGGCTTCAGTACAGTCCCCCAGTTCACCCAGCTGTCAATGGGTACCTTGCCCTCTTTTAGGGACAGGGAAGGTAAAGCAGTGAGGGAGAGGAGATGGGCGCCACCGGCCCTTGATATGCTGGCCCCTAGAGAAGCTGAGGTCTCTGATGCCTTGCTCCCCTACGACCACATAGGTTATGGGATACCTTTACCATGACCTATCTTTATGTCATATGCAGTGTTTTTTGCCCCCCCCCCCCCCATGAAGGTAACTGTATTCCAACTTTGGGGGATGTAAGCTGAGCATAGTCGTGTTTCTTCTGTAACCTACACTGTCTACAGAAGGCGGACATGAATGACCGGGATCTGTAACATGCATATGTGATCTTCAGCATCAGGGAATTAAGGCAATGTGCTCTCCCTTGGGAAGGAGAGCAGCCTGAACTTCAGGCAGTGAAATCTGCCCGTGACTTAAAGTGGTGTAAAATGTAACACAGTTCTTGACTAAACCATTGACGCAGGGGGCAACAGCAAAGTGAGAGGCTGTATGATCTGTGGCTTTCTTTCCCACTCACGGAATTCTACTTTACAGCATAGTCTTTTGTGATGGACTATGACTCTCTGACTAGGAGGTTTGACTTGCACAGTCCTTATGTGCTGCTGCAGCCCTGGGGGGTAGTTGGCCTTTGGAGAACATCTCCAACACAGACTGTCCTTATGCCCTCTTGGCCGAGAGAGTGGGGATGTACTGCGGGCAAGGCATCTCCACTATAATCAAATTTCTGCCCAGTTTCCGAAACAGCAGCTGCCTCCTTTGCTGATTTGGAGGTCATCGTCGAACACAACGGACAAACAAACAAGCAAACTGTAAAAAAGGTAAAATGTTAAGCTATGGGTTCCAAAAGACGCTGATTTAACAAGCCTGGGAGCAGTGAAGCTTGCATGTGATTGGGGTGGGTCTTAATGGGTATTTTGATTGCTCCTTTACCCGGACCTGGGTGACGGGTCTCCCCGCTTCCTTTGGGGTGGTGGAAGGAAGGTCTTGATTTAAAGAGCAGGGGGGGGGGGGGGGGGGGGGGGGGGGATGGGGGGGGGGGGTGAGTGGTTGAACAATAATGATGGCTTACTATAGTATAGGGGTAGAGGGTTGAGATTAGGGGCTGAAGGCTGAAAGCTTTGTTTTGTTCTTTGTGTGTGTTGTTGTGTGTGTGTGTGTGTGTGTGTGGTTTTGTGTGTGTGTGTGTGTGTGTAGGTAGGTGTGTGTGTGTGTGTGTGTGATGTGGTGTGGTGTGGTGTGGTGTGGTGTGTGTGTGTGTGTGTTTGTGGTGTGTGTGTGTGTGTATTTATTTTTTATTTTATTTTATTCTTTTATATTGAGGATAATGGAATAAGCACTCCTGTGCTTTTTTCATCCAGTCCCCGTGTGTATGCAGTTGTATAAATATTGTCATCTGTTCCCACCGGCACACAACGGCCTACTCTTACAAAAAGTAGAACAGGATTTAACGTGTGTGCAAGATGTTCTGCGTGTGTTCGCACACCGGTCCTCGGTTTACAGTCTCATCCGAAAGACTTTTGGGGAGAGTGGAGTCAGCACTGATGTTAACTTCAGGGGAAAACTTTCCTCAAACAGGAATCGAACTGGGGTCGTCAAATT
>CM060346.1:6222307-6224807 GCA_030674155.1 Stramonita haemastoma
GTCGTCTCTATCAGACTTTGTCACTGTCTCTGTTAGGCTTTGTCATTGTCATCTCTGTCAGGCTTTGTCATTGTGTTTGTCTCCCTCAGGCTTTGTCATTGTCTCATGTCAGGCATTGTCATTGTCTCTGTCAGGCATTGTCATTGTCTCTGTCAGGCATTGTCATTGTCTCTGTCAGGCTTGTCATTGTCTCTGTCAGGCATTGTCATTGTCTCTGTCAGGCCTTGTTGTTGTCTCTTGTCAGCTTTGTATTGTCTCTGTCAGGCTTGTCATTGTCTCTGTCAGGCATTGTCATTGTCTCTGTCAGGCATTGTCATTGTCTCTGTCAGGCTTGTCATTGTCTCTGTCAGGCATTTGTCATTTGTCTCTGTCAGGCCTTGTCATTGTCTCTTGTCAGGCTTGTTGTTGTCTCTGTCATGCTTTGTCATTGTTCGAGCTTTGTCTTGTCTCTGTCAGGCCTTGTCCATTGTTTGTGCTTGTCATGCTTGTCGTTGTCTCTGTCAAGGCTTGCGTCATTGTCATTGTCTTTGTGTTGTTCTGTCATTTTTCATGTCAGGCTTCATGTCATTGTCAGGCTTTCTTGTCATTGTCAGGCTTTGTCGTTGTCTCTTTCAGGCCTTGTCGTTGTCATTGTCAGGCTTTGTCATGTCGGGCTTTGTCATTGTCTCTGTCAGCCTTGTCCTTGTCCTGTGTCAGGCATTGTCATTGTCATTGTTGTTGTCTCTGTCAGGCTTTAGTCACTGTCGTTGTCATGTCAGGCTTTGTCTTGTCAGCTTGTCATTGTCAGGCTTGTCACCGTCGTTGTCATTGTCAGGCTTTGTCGTTCTCGTCAGTCTTGTCATTGTCAGGCTTTGTCACCATCGTGTCATGTCAGGCTTTGTCATTGTCAGGCTTTGTCGTTGTCTCTGTGGCCCTTGTCGTTGTCTCTTGTCAGACGTTGTCACCGTCGTTGTTGTTGTTGTCTTCGTGTAGGGTGGCCGGGGAGCAAGCGAGCCGGCGCTGTTCAGCCGGGACGGACGCGGCGCTGCGCTGGAGGCTGCCCCCTCCAAGCCTCATCACCATCGCGCGCCGCTCCGACGGCCGAATCCAGCGTGTGTTATCTGGTCATGCAACTGCCCAAATCAACCGGACAAAGGCGTACGAGGGCCGCATCGACATTCTGGACGCTCTGGGCGTGGGGAATGGTCTGGTGTCCTTCACTGAGCGTGACGAGGTCGACGCGGGGTCGCTACGTGTGCATCGACGGTTTCGGCGACGAGCCATCATCGAGGATGCGGGCAGTGATGGTGTTGTGGGTGAGTGTGGGAGGGTGGTTGTGTGTGTGGTGGTTGTGTTGTGTTGTGTTGGTGGGGTTTTATTTGGGGGTAAGGGGGGGGTGGGGGGTTGGGGTGGGGTGGGTGGTGGTGGTGGGTAGGAGGGGTGGTGGTGGTGTTGTGTGTGTGTGTGTGGGGGGGGAGGGGGAGGAGGGGACGGGTGGGGTGTGAGTGTGGTGCGTGCGTGTGCGTGGTGGTGTGGTGTGTGTGTGTGTGTGTGTGTGTGTGTGTGTGTGTGTGTGTGTGTGTGTGTGTGTGTGTGTGTGTGTGTGTTTTGAGAGTTTTGTTTCATCATTTCCTTGAATGAGTTTCAAATCCCAGGTCAGCAGATCATGAGCGCAATGCTTGAACACCCTGGGGGTAGTCTCCCAGAATGTGCAGTACTCTGACTCGCTCACTCACTCACTGAGTCACTCACTCACTCACTCACTCCCTCCCTCTGGGAATTATCACTGTGAAACTGTAAGTACACACTGAATGAGAATGCGCAGGTGGGTCAGTGGTCTGGAGGTAACGCGCCTGCCTAGAAAGCGAAAAGTCCAGGTTCGGAGTGTGCGGTGGTTCAAATCCTGTTAGGGCCCCCAACTTTTCCCCCATCCTTTGAAGTGTATGGCTGTTTCAAGTGCCTTCATCAGCATTGTAGGCGGCCATACTCCGACATCAGAGGATTTTTTTCTTTCCTTTGATAGAGAGTGCAGGCTTTATGGTCAGCACAGTAGACTGTATAGACGGGATAGCTCAGTGGTCAAAGCACTCGCTTTAACTGCGAGTTTAGCAGCATTGAGCATGGTTACCAAGTGGATGGGTGACCTTGCCTTGGCTTCAGTACTGTTCCACAGTTTATCCAGCTGTCAATGGGTACCTTGCTCTCTTTAGGGTCAGTGAAGGTAAAGCAGTGAGGGAGAGGAGATGGGCGCCACCGGCCCTCGATATGCTGGCCCCTAGAGAAGCTGAGGTCTCTGATGCCTCGCTCCCCTACATCCACATAATGTTTATGGGACACCTTTACCTTTTTACCTTTTAAGCACAATTCATAACCTCTTTTGGTTAAAGGGAGTAATAGGATAACCAGGGATTACATTTTAAATTTATTCAGGGATGTTTTGTCTTCAGCTGTTTCAAATTCTGATAACAGAAGGATGGTTAAGACGTTCACCTGTCTAACAAGTAAACCGTGAAGTTCTGGG
>CM060346.1:6227307-6269807 GCA_030674155.1 Stramonita haemastoma
TGTGTGTGCGTGCGTGGGGGTGGGGGGATGTGTGTGTGTGTACAGTGTGTGTGTGGGGGGGGGGGGGGGGAGGGGGTTGGATGGGGGGGGGGGTGTTGGGTGGAGAAGGGGTGGGAAAGGGGAGGGGTGTGTGTGTGTGTTGGGTGGGAGGGGAAGGAGGGGATGGGTTGTGTGGTGGGGGTGGGGGGTTGTGTGTGTGTGTGTGCAGGGGGAGGGGGGGTAGGCGTGTGTACAGTGTGTGTTCACTGTGTGTTGTGTGTGTGTGTTAGTGTGTGTAGTGTGTGTGTGTACAGTGTGTGTGTGTGTTTCTGCAGTTTATGTGTGTGTGCATGCACATGATGTATGCATATGTGTGAGAATGCGCTCATATGCGCATGTACTTATAAATGCAATGATGCATGTACACACACACACACACACACACGCACACGCACACGCACACACACTCTCACTCTTTCTTTTTGTGTGTGTACAATAGATTTTAAAAAGCGTACCTCCAGCTTGTTGTCTTTCTGATGGATGGTGTAGCCAAATGGTTAAGACCGTTCGACTCCAGTCCCACAGGTCCATGAAGTCATGGGTTCAAATATTGACAGCATTATCTATTGAATGAAGGGGGGGGGGGGGGGGGTTACGGTCTCTCAAGTAAGCTTCAAGTGCAGAATGTACCAGTGCCTTTTATTTATTTTTATTTCTTTTTTATTTATTCTTTTATATCGAGGATAATGGAATCAGCACTCATGTGCTTTTTTACATCCAGTCCCTGTGTGTATGCAGTTTTGTAAATTTTGTCATCTGTTTTCACCATCACATGATGGCCTACTCTTACAAAAAGGGGAACAGGGTTTAACATGTGCGCAAGATGTTCTGCGTGCGTTCACACGCACACCCTGGGTTTATAGTCTCATGCCTTCATCCCCTGTGTGTCTGTACACTTGACTTATGCCTGAGAATTCCCCGGGGAACAAAGGGCCGCAACAACACTCCTCCAATGGACTCTGTTCTGGGAGATCCTCTTCAGCTCGGCCCACGTCATTCCGGCTGCCTTTGTCTCTGCTTCAATGCTTCTGTGCCAGGTCTGTTTTGGTCACCCACTTTCTTGCTTCCCTTGTGGGTTCCAGTCGAGGGCCCTCCTTGTGACATTTGAAGCAGGCTTGTGGAGCGAGCGTATGACCGATCCATCCCCATTTCCTTTTCTTGATCTCCGTCTCGATTGGAGCGTGTCTGGTCCTGTCTCACATTTCTTCGTTTGAGATGACTTCTGGCCACCTGATAATGTTCTTGAGACATCTGTTGGTGAATATCTGGAGTTTGTAGGTGTTGGTCTTTGTTACCAGCCAGGTTTCTGAGCCGTACAGTAGGGTCCACGTGATGTTGGTTGGATCATGTGTCTATACACATGCAGAAGATCAAATAATATGCAGGTGAAAGGTCTTGTCATTCATGTCAGCAATTGGGTCAGTTAAGGAAACACCAACAAGCCCAGCATATATATCCCTGAAGTCAGAATGCGGCTACCTTCATGGGGAGGCATCTGCAGCATATACGAAATCTCACCATCGGTGAACCTCGTAGCTCTAGCTGAGGATCAGAAAAAAAAAGAATGACAGAAAAGAGGAAATTTCTTGTACAGACTTTCCAGAAGATGGGGATGTTATTAGTAATATAGACAGTCCCCCAGAACCCCCACCCAGGGAAGAACAAAAAAGTTTTTTTTCTGACAAAGCTGGCATAACAAATTGTTGTGGGGTGGGGGTGGGGTGGGGGTGGGAGGACAGTGTTGCGCTTGTGATCTGACAGCTCAGGATCTCAGCGTCTACAGGGGCCCCCGTTTTTATTTTTTATTTCATTTTATATATTTTATAAATTTTTTACCACTTTATGTCACAGCAGATTTCTCGGCGTGAAATTCAGGCTGCTCTCCTTCCCTGGGGAGAGCGCGTTGCCACAAGTGCAGCGCCTACCCTTTTTTTTTGTCCTGTCTGCAGCTGTATTCGTTTCCCTATATCAGAGTGGCTTTTTTCTACAGAATTTTGCCAGGGACAACCTCTTCTTGCTGTGGGTTCTTTTACGTTCGCTAAATAAGGATGTGTCTTACACAGGACCTCGGTTTATCGTCTCATCCAAAAGACTGGCACCCAGACCACCACTCATAGTCTAATGGATGGGGGAAAAGTTTTGGGCCCAAACGGGATTCGAACCACCATACACTACAACCTGGACTTTTCGCCTTCTAGGCAGGCACGTTACCTCTAGACCAAAGTTTTAGGGACTTTTCCCCTGGACTTAACCTCAGTACTGACTCCGCTCCCCAAAAGTCTTTAGGACGAAACTATAAACCAGTGCTGTGCATCTGCGTACAAACTCACACAGAACATCTCACACACACATTTAAAAACCTGTCGCTCTTTTCGGAAGAGTAGATCATTTCAGATGAACAGATGACAAAATTAAAAACAAAAAAAAACAAAACCACACACAGATACAAGTCTCGTGTTTAGACTCCATCCCCAAAGTCAAAATGCGGCTACCATAGTTAATAGTGGGTTAAAAATGGTTGTGTTCACGGAATCTCACCATTGGGGAACTGTGGAGCTCTAGCTGAGAAATGAGAAGAAAACAAATTGCGCATGCGGTAGGTATCCTATACCTGTGATAGATAGATGCTGTTTCTGCGTGGTGAAGACCGTTACACTTGAATCCCATGGGTCCATGAACTGAAGTCGTGGGTTCGAATCTCAGTGGCATTGGGTGAATTAAGGGTAAGGGATTTTTTTTTTTAACAATCTCCCAGGTCAACTTTAAACGCAGGCCTGCCAGTGCTTTGATTGCCTTCATGTATTTACACATGCAGAAGATCAAAATATGCGTGTTAAAGATCCTGTAATTCATGTCAGCATCTCCCCCCCCCCCCCCCCCCCCCTCTCTCCCTTGTGGGGAAACCAGGGGCCCATCTGTGTAAATAGCATCCCCACCTTCAGGAAATTCTGTGCTAGGAATTCCCTCTTTTCTATCTCCCTCTTTGTTTCTATCTTGTTCCTTTTTTTTATTTTATTTTATTTTTTTTTTAGTCCTGTCACCTCCTTCTGGTCTGTTTTATGCTTTTTTGGTCCATTCGGCTACCCAAATGAGGGAAAACGAGGGTCGCGTACGCAAAATCTCACCATTGGTGAACCTCAGAGATCTTGCTGAGGAAAAGAGGGGAAAAATAAGATGTCATGATCGTATGTACCAGATGCCCCCAAAGAATCGGACATTGAGATGGATCGCCACAAAGCGGAAGTCAGTCAAGGGGGATCACTCCAAGTGCGGTGCAGCGCCACCTGTAATCCAAACTGTTCCATTATTTGGGAGAAAGAAGAGGCTGAGGTGAGGTTTGTGTGTGTGTGTGTGTGTTGTGTGTGTGTGTGTGTGTGTGTGTGTGTGTGTGTGTGTGTGTAGTGTGTGTGTGTAGTGCGTGTGTATGTGTGTGTGTAGTGTGTATGTAGTGTGTGTGTATGTGTGTGTGTAGTGTGTGTGTATGTGTGTGTGTGTAGTGTGTGTGTGTGTGTGTGTGTGTGTGGGGGGGGGGGGGGTTCTTTTTCTTTTTTCTTTTTTTTTCTTTTATTTAAGGATAATGGAATAAGCATTCGTGCTGTTTTACATCCAGTCCCCATGTGTATGCAGTTTTGTAAATTTTGTCATTCGTTCCCACTGGCACTCAATGGCCTACTCTTTTGAAAAGCGGAACAGGATTTAATATGTGTGCAAGGTGTTCTGCATGTATTTGCACACGGGACTTTGGATTATAGTCTCTTCTTGAGGACTTTTTAGGGGGGAGTGGAGTCGGCATTGATGTTACCACCAGAGAAAAAGTCGTCTAACACAAGATGCAAACCGAGGTCAGCAGATTTTGAGCGCATCACTCTGACCATCAGGCTATTCCATCCCTCTTGTTTGTTGTTGTTGTTGTGTGTGTGTGTGTGTTTTTCTTTTTCCTCTTGTTTGTTTGTTGTGTTGGCTGTGACTGTTGTTTATCTATTTGGTTGTTGTTGTTGTAGTATCAAATTGTTTTATTGTTGGGTTTGTTTAGGGTTTTTTGTTGTTGTCTTTTTTTGTTGGGTTTTTAAAATTTGTTTGTATTGATTTTTTAAAATTTTAATTATTAATCTTTAGTATTTATTTTCATGATATATCTCTGATAAGGGCAGGGGACTGGATGTGAAAAAAAAGCATGCAGGTGCTTTATTCTTAAATTTATTTTTGTTTGTTTATTTTTTTATTTTTTATTTTTTTCTCACAGCACTTTTAAGTTATGGGCAGATTTCTCTGCTGAAATTCAGGCTGCTCTTCCCAAGGGGACGGGATAGCTCAGTGGTCAGAGCACTTGCTTTCCCCGGTCAAGTTAAGCAGCATCGAGCATGGTTACCAGTTGGATGGGTGACCGTTTGTGCGCCTTGGCTTCAGCACAGTCCCCCCAGTTCACCCAGCTGTCAATGGGTACCTGCCCTCTTTAGGGTCAGGGAAGGTAAAGCAGCGAGGGAGAGGAGATGGGCGCCACCGGCCCTCAATATGCTGGCCCCTAGAGAAGCTAAGGTCTCTGATGCCTCGCTCCCCTATGATTGCCTTGGTTATGGGACACGTTTACCTTTAACTTTTTTACCTCCCCAAGGAGAGAGCACATACGTCGCCACAAGAGCACTGCCACCACAGTCCCTGCCCTGTTGTTCCCACACAGCTCATTTCAATCTCCCCGCCACAGCCATACCCTGATTCCATTTATGTCTCATCCCCAGGGTCCAGAGTCCACAGGGAGCCCATCAATATCAGGTTGCCATGGGGCCACAAGCCAGAGGGGCCCTGCACTGCTATTGGGTCACTTTGGTGGTGTTCATTGGTGCTTGTTCACTGTTCATTGGTGCCTGTTCTGTTCACTGGTGTCTGTTCACCGGTGTCTGTTCACTGGTGTCTGTTCATTGTTCACTGGTGCCTGTTCACTGGTGCCTGATCACTGATCACTGGTGCATGTTCAGTGGTGCCTGTTCTGTTCACTGGTGCCTGTAGTGTTCACTGGTGTCTGTCCACTGTTCTCTGGTTCCTGTTCACTGGTGCCTGTTCACTGTTCACTGGTGCCTGTTCTGTTCACTGGTGTCTGTAGTGTTCACTGGTGCCTGTTCTGTTCACTGGTGCCTGTATGTTCACTGGTGCCTGTCCACTGTTCTCTGGTGCCTGTTCACTGTTCACAGGTGCATGTTCACTGGTGCCTGTTCTGTTCACTGGTGCTGTGCTCGTTCACTGGTGCTGTTCTGTCATGTGCTATTCATGTTCACAGGTGCCTGTTCACTGTTCCTAGGTGCATGTTCACTGGTACCTGTTCACTGTTCACTGGTCCTGTTCACTGGTGCCTGTTCACAGGTACGTTCACGGGTTACTGTTCACTGGTCATGGTACCTGTTCACTGTTCACTGGCTGTTTGTTACTGGTGCCTGTTCTGTTCACTGGTGACCTGTTCACTGGTGCCTGTTATGCTCACTGGTGCCTGTTCACTGGTGCCTGTTCACTGGTGCCTGTTCACTGCTATGGTGCTGTTCATGGTGCTTGTTCACTGTTCACTGGTGCCTGTTCTGTTCACTGGTGCCTGTTCTGTTCACTGGTGCCTGTTCACTGGTGCCTGTTCACTGCTCACTGGTGCCTGTTCACTGGTGTGTTCACTGGTGCCTGTTCTGTTCACTGGTGCCTGTAGTGTTCACTGGTGCCTGTTCTCTGGTGCCTAGTTCACTGTTCACTGGTGCCTGTTCTGTTCTACTGGTGCCTGTAGTGTTCACTGGTGTCTGTCCACTGTTCTCTGGTGCCTGTTCACTGTTCTCTGGTGCCTGTTCACTGTTCACTGGTGCCTGTTCTGTTCACTGGTACCTGTTCACTGTTCACTGGTGCCTGTTCACTGTTCACTGGTGCCTGTTCTGTTCACTGGTGCCTGTAGTGTTCATTGGTGTCTGTCCACTGTTCTCTGGTGCCTGTTCACTGTTCACAGGTGCATGTTCACTGGTGCCTGCTCTGTTCACTGGTGCCTGTTCACTGTTCACTGGTGCCTGTTCTGTTCACTGGTGCCTGTACACTGTTCACTAGGTACCTGTTCACTGTTCACTGGTACCTGTTCACTGTTCACTGGTACCTGTTCACTGTTCACTGGTACCTGTTCTGTTCACTGGTGCCTGTTCACTGGTACCTGTTCACTGTCCACTGGTACCTGTTCACTGTTGTCATGTACCTGTTCTGTTCACTGGTGCCTGTTCACTGGTGCCTGTCCTGGTGTTGTTCACTGTTGCTGGTGCCTGTTCTGTTCACTGGTGCCTGTTCACTGGTGCTGTTCACTGTTCACTGGTGCCTGTTCACTGGGCCTTTTACTGTTCACTGGTGCCTGTTCACTGTTCACTGGTACCTGTTCACTGTTCACTGGTGCCTGTTCTGTTCACTGGTGCCTGTAGAGCTTTCGCTGAAGAACTAAATAATTTTTATTGCCGCTTTGAGCATGAAGATCTTAAACATGAGCTTGAATCTGTTCTTTTTAACCTGCGGAAAAAATATTGTGATAATGATCCAGATAATGAAGATTTTATTATTAATTCTACAGATATGAAATCAGTATTTAAAACATTGCATGTGAGAAAGGCTGTGGGTGTGGATGGTATTAGTGGGTTGCTTTTAAAATCTTGTGCTGAACAGCTGTGTTATGTTTTTAGTGATTTGTTTACTCTGTCTTTGAAAACGTGCCATGTTCCCAGCCCCTGGAAAAAATCAACAATTTGTCTTGTTCTGAAAAATACACATCCCAAATCTTTAAATGATTACAGGCCAGTAGCTCTCACTCCAATAGTAATGAAATGTTTTGAAAGAATTATTCTGAAACGGCTTCTTTTCTCCACTTCCTCATATCTGGATCCTCTTCAAATTGCTTACAAAGCCAACAGAAGCACAAATGATGCTACCATTACCTTGCTGCACAATACATACTCACACCTAGAGAAATCTGACTCTTTTGTTCGTATACTTTTCATTGACTTCTCCTCTGCCTTTAATACATTCAGCCCCATGTCTTAGCCCTAAAACTGCTTTCAATTAACGTCTGTCCACGACTCATTCTCTGGATAAGAGCTTTTTAACTAATCGTACACAGTTTCGTCCATTTTCAAAAAGCAATATCCACTGAAAGATCAACTTCTACTGGCTCTCCCCAAGGCACTGTTCTGTCCCCCATCCTTTTCACCCTTTACACTAAGACTGCACTGGCTCTGATCTTGTACCATTAATCAAATATTCAGATGACTCTGCTCTGGTAGATTTGTCTAATTCCCATGTCATGTATCTTAAACAAGTTAGGAGTTTTCCTCCTGGTGCAAACAGAACTACCTTGACTTAAATGTTGAAAAAACTAAAGAGATGTTAATTGATTTTCGCAAAAACCCTGAGTCCCTACCGAACCTTTGCATTGATGGTGTAGCTGTTGAACGTGTGCATGAATACAAATATCTAGGTACTATTATTGATGATAAACTGAACTTTAATGCTAATACAGATCTTTTAAATAAGAAATGCCTTCTCAAACTCCTGCCTTCTCAAAAGCGGTACAGAGTACCTAAGTTTAAAACCTTGCAATATAAAAATAGTTTTATTCCCACCTCAATTCTGCTGTTTAATCAGAGCATGTTAAAAAATTTAAAAATCTGAACTAACCCAAAGCAGAGACGAGACAGACAGACAGACAGACAGACACAGACAGACAGACAGACAGACAGTGACAGACGAGAGACTTCAGACTTCAAATAATTTAATGTTCATAAGTCTTCAGACTCCTAACATTTTGTAGAGTTGAGTCTACTCATTTACCTGTTTCAATAATATTGGGAAATTTAAACTCTATGTCTACAAAAATAGTAGTAAGGGAGCTAATAAGGGAGTTTGGAAGGAAAAGTTGTGCTGGGACAAAGAAAAAGAGGGAGAGTTTTTAGCTAACTTGTCCTCACCTGAATCAGTCACTGACCTTGACCGTGCTTTTGAAGAAATAGACACAAACACTGAGTCAGCTCTAACAAGATTTGTAGACTGTCTGTTGAATGCCGCAATTTGCATGAAAAAAAGATTCAAAGTAGATATTATCAGGACAACAAGGGAGCTCCTTGGTTCGATAGAGAATGTAAAGAAGCTAAACGGTTAACTTATAAACTTCTCAATGCCTTCAGAAAATCAAAAAATAAGTATGATAAAGGTATGCGTCTGGGGAGAGCAAATAGAGATGATGAGATAGAAGATTTAGAATCGGTCAATAGGAAACGAGTTGCTTTTGTAAATGCAAGAAAAGAGTATCGTCAACTTAAACAGAGTAAAAGATCTAGCTATAAAAAGGAGAAAGCTCGTAGAATAAACCAAGCTATTCATGACCCCAAACTGTTTTGGTCAGAAGTAAGATAAAAACAAAACAGAAACCGAGTGAAAACATATCGTTAGATAAATGGCTTGAACATTTTAAATTGGTTTTTAGAACAGATGAAGCCCACGGGCAAGACAGGGATGTTTTTGTTAATATAAATCAGGAATCGGTAAATGAGCTAAACATTCCTATAGCTGAGGCCGAAGTTAGAACCGACCATTGCAACGCTAAAGAATGGGAAAGCATGTGGTTGTGATGGGGTTGTTGCTGAAATGCTCAAGACTGCAGAATTAAAATCAGTAGCTTTCTTAACTCTTTTGTTTAATAAGATTTTCCGTAATGGCGAATTTCCAAGTCAGTGGTCATATTCTATGATTGTACATATATTCAAGAAGGGAGATGCAGATCAGCCTGACAATTACAGGGGCATTTCTTTATTAAGTATTATCAGTAAAATCTATACAAGTGTTCTCAGAAAAAGACTTGTGTCTTGGATGGAAGAAAACGAAAAAATTGTGGAAGAACAAGCAGGCTTTAGGAAGTCATATTCAACCATTGATCATATTTTTACCTTGTCTTCTATTGTGAAAGAGCCCTGAACAAAAAAGGGGAAAATATTATATGTAGCGTTCATAGACCTGAAAAAGGCTTTCGATTCTGTACATCGTCCTTCTTTATTTGCAACCCTAGTTAGGGCAGGTTTGTCAGGACCATTTTTGGAAGCCATAAAGGCAATGTATTCTTCTGTTTTGTCCTGTGTTGTGTGAATGAAACGATGTCTGATGTCTTTAAATGTCCGCTTGGTGTTAAGCAAGGATGTATTTTGAGCCCTGCTCTCTTCTCATTGTTTATAAATGAAATTAGCTTAACTATGGAAAATGTGGGAAAACATGGAATTCAACTGCAACCTGGTTCTATGGAATTATTTCTATTGTTATTTGCAGATGACCTGGCTCTTTTGTCAAAGACTCCTGTAGGGCTACAAAGCCAGTTGAACAATCTGAGTAAGCTATGCAAAGAAAAATATCTGGATATAAATATAGATAAATCTAAAATTATGGTGTTTAGAAAGGGTGGACACCTAGGTCGGAATGAAAAATGGCATTTAGATGGAGCAAACATGAAAGTGGTTAATAGTTACACCTACCTGGGATATACTTTTACTACAAAACTGAGTGTAGTTCAAGGAGTCAAGAAATTAGTTACAAAAGGAAGGAAGGCAGTTTATGAATGTGCTCGAGTGCTCCGCAATCTTAATGATATTTCTAAACAGACTTACTTTAAGATGTTTGATGCCCAGGTTCAGCCAATCTTGTTATATGGATCAGAGTTCTGGGGACTTGAACACACTGATTCAATCAAAAAAGTTCATACCTTAGCATGCAAACGCTTTCTAGGTGTCTCTCCTAAAACCCCAAATAAATGCATTTACGGCGAACTGGGCAGATACTCTCTTCAGATTAATGCATGCATGAGAGCTGTTAAGTATTGGGTGAAATTGTTGCACATGGAATTAAAGAGACTGCCTAAGCAAGCTTATTTAATGCAGGTTAGCATGGATGAAAATGGTATTGTGTGTTGGGCATACAGATTGAGAACTATATTAGAAAAATGTGGTTTGGGATTTGCATGGTTAAACCAGGGTGTCGGGAATGAACGGAGTTTCTTTTCATTGTTGAAAGAACGCCTTGTGACAAATTTCATTAGTGACTGGTCGGATGCACTTAACAATAGCGAAAGGTTTTCATTGTATGCATCTTTTAAATCAAACTTCATGACTGAACCTTATGTTGATACCTTAAATGTTAAACACTTTCGAGACACTCTTGCCAAAGCCAGAATGGGGTTCTTCCCCTGAACGCAAATACTTTTCGTTATGCACAGGATGATCCTTCAGTTTTGCTGTGTAGTTTCTGTCAAAATGAAATAGAAAATGAAATCCATTTGATTTGTACATGTCATAATTACAAAGAACTAAGGAACAAATATTAGGGGATAATCAACTAGATGAAAGCTTATTTTGTGATATAATGACCAACTGTGACTCACTGTTCATGCAAAACCTCGCTCAGTTTATTTACCATGCTGTGAATAAGAGAGAGGTGTTAAAGATACTAGCTAACTAAAAGAAATTCCTGACTTCCTGAAAAACCATCAATCATGTTGGAAGAGGGCCAAAGGCCAGAATCCTGTGTGTGTGTGTGTGTGTGTGTGTGTTTGTGTGTGTGTGTGTGTGTGTGTGTGTGTGTGTGTGTGCGTGTAGTTGTGGTGCGTGGTGGTGTGGTGAGTGTGTGCGTGCGTGGGGTGAGTGCGGCGTGCGTGTGAGTGGGGTGTGTGCGTACGTGGTGGTGTGGTGTGGTGTGCGTTTGAGCACGCGCACGACTGCATGGGTGCACATGTGGGGGGGGGGGGGTTGCATGCGTACAAGATCAACTATGAGTGTGCCAAAAAATTTGAGCAGACATGCACAAGTGATCATGATATCTTAATTTGTATCACACAATACATTATTATTCATATTTTGTATGCCGATCCAGGCAATCTGTATACCGCTGGAAATTGCATGAGTTGAGAGAGAGAGAGAGAGAGAGAGAGAAGCAAGTGATGGAGGAAGGGGGTGGGAGGCGAGATAGAAACAGAGCTCAGCTAGGAAAGGGACGGGACAATCTAAAGCATAGGGAGGCACTTAAATTTTTTTTTTTTTAACTGTCTTTTCATATCATACAATATGTTTTAGAAATTATTTGTTTTATGCCATAAAAATGTGTGCGCATGTTATTATCTTAGACTGTGCTTAACATTTTAATAAAAGATTGTTTATTACTTTCATTGATATTTGTCTTATCATACGACTTGTTTAAACAAGTTATATGATTTAATATCAATATGGTTTATTTCACAGAAATGTGTGCACATGTATGCAGCGTTTCCAACAGCGTGTGCGCCCGCGTGCATGTGTGTGAATGACCTGTTGTGTGTGTGTGTGTGTGTGTGTGTGTGTGTGTGTGTGTGTGTGTGTGTGTGTGTGTGTGTGTGTGATTCAGATTCAGATTCAGATTCAGAATATTTATTGCCATTTATGTCATGCAGACCTATTTGACACAACAAAACAAACATCAGTTTCAATTATCTTTCTGCCTAAATGATGTACACTAAAAACATGTCGCATTCTACTTTTCTTTGTCTCGTTTCTCCATACATTCATTCACATATCTAATGATATCTGCTTGATAGATATCAACTGTAATTATGTCGCTTATCTATACATTGTTTACATTCTTTGTCTCTGGTTTTGATCTTTAGTAACAAATTGTTTCTAAGTTCATCATATAAGACACATTCATCGAGTAAATGAAATTCGTCTTCTATTTTGTCACAGTTTTTACATTTTCTGTCCTCTCTGGGCATGTGTGTGTGTGTGTGTGTGTGTGTGTGTGTGTGTGTGTGTGTGTGTGTGTGTGTGTGTGTGTGTGTGAATGCGTGAACAAATTGTTGTGTGTAGGAATGGTTGAAATTTTGTTTTATGGCGAGTTTATGACTGGGTGAGGTATTGCTGAATTGTGGGTGATTTTTATATTATGATATGTGCGAGCTGATGTTCGGATACTATGGTTTGGTTTTTTTTTTTCAAATGTTACTTTTTACATGTTTGCTTTTTTATGTGGGGCATGTAACCCAGTGTTAATTTCTCTATGAGATAATAAAGTATTTTTGAATTTGAATTTGGTGCCTGTTCACTGTTCTCTGGTGCATGGTCACATGTTCACTGGTGCCTGTTCTGTTCACTGGTGCCTGTTCTGTTCACTGGTGCCTGTTCACTGGTGCCTCAGCTCTGTTCCTGTTCACTGGCTCAGCCTGTTCTGTTCATAGGTGTGTCACTGTTCATAGGTGTCTGTTCACTGTTCATAGGTGTCTGTTCACTGTTCATAGGTGTCTGTTCACTGGTGCCTGTTCACTGTTCATAGGTGTCTGCTCACTGGTGCCTGTTCACTGTTCATAGGTGTCTGTTCAGTTCATAGGTGTCTGTTCACTGGTGCCTGTTCACTGTTCACTGGTGCATGATCTGTGCTGGCCAATCGCTTATTCTGGAAATAAAAGAAATTGATCAATTGATTGAATGATGGATGGATTGATTGATGGATGGATGGATTGGTTGATGGATTGATTGGTTGATTGATGAATTAATTGGGTGATTGATGGACGGATTGATTGATTGATTTTTATTGGATGGATCCATTGATTGATTGACTGAATGATGGAATGGATGGATTGAAGGATTAATTGACTGAATGAAGGATTGATGGATGAAATGTATTGAATGAAGGATTGATGGATGGAAGGATTGACTGAATGAATGAAGGATGGATGGAAGGATTGACTGATTGAAGAAGGATTGATGGATGGAAGGATTGACTGACTGAAGAATGAAGGATTGATGGAAGGATTGACTGACTGAATGAATGAAGGATTGATGGAGGATGACTGACTGAATGAATGAAGGATTGATTGGCTGTCTGAATGAAGGATTGATGGATGGATTGACTGACTGACTGACTGAAGATTGATGGAAGGATTGGCTGACTGAATGAAGGATTGATGGATGATTGATTGACTCGCTGGGTGAAGGATTGATTGGATGGATGATTGACCTGACTGGATGAAGGATTGATGGATGGATTGACTGACTGACTGAATGAAGGATTGATGGAAGGATTGATTGACTGAATAAATGGATTGAAGGAAGGATTGATTGACTGAATGAATGAAGGATTGATGGATGGATTGACTGCCTGACTGGATGAAGGATTGATGGAAGGATTGACTGACTGAATGAATGAAGGATTGATGGATGGATTGACTGACTGGATAAAGGATTGATGGAAGGATGATGACTGAATGAAGAAGTGATTGATGGATGGATTGACTGACTGAATGAAGGAGATTGATGGATGGATTGACTGGATGAAGGATTGATGGATGGATTGACTGACTGAATGAAGGATTGATGGAAGGATGGCTGACTGAAATGGATATGAAGGATTGCTACTGATGAAGATTGAGTTGTTGCAGGAAAGCTGGTATGCTTTGGAGGAGGGTGTGGAGGGGGTGTTGGATGTGACGGGGATTCAGAGACGTTTGTCCGGCAACCTTCGCTGTCGAGCTGAAAACACTCACGGCTCTGCCAGCCAGATTTTTCAACTGGTCGTGCACTGTGAGTTTGTGTGTGTGTGTGTGTGTGAGGGGGGGAGTATGTGTGTGTGTGTGGTGGGGGGGGGTGTAATGTGTGAGTGGTGTGTGTGTTTGTGTGTGTTTGTGTGTGTTGTGCGAGTGTGTATGTGTGTGTGAGGGTGTGAATTTGTGTTGTGTGTGTGTATGTGTGTATTGTTTTTATTCTTTTATATCGAGGATAATGGAATAAGCACTCATGTGCTTTTTTATATCCAGTCCCTGTGTGTATGCAGTTTTGTAAATCTTGTCATCTGTTCCCACTGGCACACAGTGGCCTACTCTCTTGCGAAAAGCGGAACAGGATTTAACGTGTGCGCAAGATGGTCTGCGTGCGTTCGCACATAGGGCCTTGGGTTTTTAGTCTCATCCGAAAGACTTATGGGGAGAGTGGAGTCAGCACTCCACTCAAATAGAAAAATTTCCTCGAACAGGAATCAAACCTGGGTTGTCAATTTGCGAGCGCAATGTTGTGACCACTAGGCTATCCTGTGTGTGTGTGTGTGTGTGTGTGTGTGTGTGTGTGTGTGTGTGTGTGTGTGTGGTGTGTTCCCCCACACCCCAAACCTGCCCTTACCCCCCAAAAACCTTAAACCGTTTAAAAATCCCTCCCAAACCACACACACACACAGCACGCACACACCACCACCACCACCAGCACACCAAACACACACACACACACACACACACACACACACACACACACATTGATTGCAATGTTTGTTTTATTTGTGTTTTTTTGTTTTGTTCATATGTGTAGGGGTTTTTATTTATTAATATAATCATAAATCATTACTATAATTCTTTCATTTGTTGTTTGTGTTTTTTTCCCCCTTCCTCCTTGATACCCCCTTCCCATCCGTTCCCACCCCCCTCCCCTTTACTGTTTTTGTTATTGTTTGGTTTTTGTTGTTTCTGTTTGTTTTTTGTTTGTTTGTATATTATTTGTTAGTGTTTATGTTTCCTCTCAGTGGTGATGGGTATTATATGGTATTGTTGCGTTTGTTGTTTTTTCTTTTTCTTCCTTCTAAAATATTAAGTATGAACTGAAGTATGGAGATAATGTAATCTGACATAAATTGCTTATTGACATTTCATGGGTTCTTTTCTTTAAGTCTTAAATAATGGTATTAGTGACATTGTAACTGATATAAGCTGTTTGTGTAACACCATATGATTAAAAAATTTTTTTTAATGCATGTACGTGCGGACGTGCATACATGCTGTAGGGATGAGCGTGAAGCTGTGTGTATATGTATGTACATGTATGTGTTCTTCTTCAGTTTAATGTCCTTCACATAAGTGATATTAGACAAACTGTTGTGTGTGTGTGTGTGTGTGTGTGTGTTTGTGTGTGATGTTTGTGTGGTGTGTGACTTTTGAGTGTTTTTTTGTTTTTGTTGTTAGTGTTGTTGCTTGTATTTTCTATAGGCATATTTTATTTTTAAGGCTGTTGAAATCATGTTAGTTAATTAATGTTGGTGAAATGTTTTTTTTCTGCTTTTGTTTTTTTGTTGATTTTTTGTTTTGTTTTTTGTTGTTTTCTTTAGATAGATGGCTTCATGAAAAAAAGCAAATGCCAAATTAATAATTGATTACTACAATACCACTCGAAAATGAACAATGACACACACCACACACATCACCAACACACACACACAACACACACAATATACTACATATAGCAACATTAATAAACAGTACAAAATAGAAATGTACACACAGACCATCAACCCAAAACTATCAGACCCCCAGACCACTAATTTGTTGACGCACACACACACAAACTATGCGCACGCACATGCACGCAGCAGCACGCACGCAGCACGCACGCATGCATGCATGCACACACACACACAGTCACACACAGTCACACACACACACACACACTTTTTAAATTTATTTTATATCACTTTATGTCACAGCAGATTTCTCTGCATGAAATTCGGGCTGCTCTCCCTGGGGAGAGCGCTTGCCACAAGTGCAGTGCCTACCCATTATTTTTTTCCCTCAGGGATGGTGTCTAAACATGACACCTGTGTGCATGCTGGTTTTTTAAAAATATAATTTTGTCATCCGCTCCTACCGGCACACGATGGCCTGCTCTTCCGAAAGGCGGAACGGGTTTTAACGTGTGTGCAAGATGTTGCTGCGTGCGTTTGCACATGGGGCCTCGGTTTATAGTCTCATCCACATCCACACACCCTCTCCCCTTTAAACCATTGAAAAAAACAAAACAAAACCAATTCCGAAAAAACTCCTCAATCTTTCTCTCTCTGCCCCCCCTCTTCCCTCTCTGTCTTCTCTCTCCCCCCACACCTCTCTCTCCTCTCCCCCACCCTCTCTCTTTCCTCTCTCCCCCCCCCCTCCCCCTCGTCTTCTCTCTCCCCCCACCCCTCTTCTCCTCTTCCCTCTCTCCCTCCCCCCCTCCCCCTCTTTTCTCTCTCCCTCACTCCCCCCCCTCTCTTCTCTCTCCCCTGCCCCTCTCTCCCTTCTGTCCCCCCTCTCTCTTCTCTCCCCTCTCTCTTCTCTCCCCCCCCCTCCCCCCACCCCTCCCCCCTCTTTCTCTTCCCTCCCCCCTTGCTTGCCCTCTTCTCTCTTTCCCCTCTCCCCTCACTCTTCTTAGGTAGGACCACTCATTTTTTCAAACATCATAGAATTTGATGTTTGTTAACTCAAATGAAAGATAGTAACAAGATCAAGAAGCATGCAAAATTTCGTATGATTATCTTAGACGGTTTTTGAGATATACCACTTTAAAATTTTTCAGATGGGATAAAAATGCCATTTTGTTATATATAAAGCCTTATTTGGACATCTCCCTCATGCTTATTATGAACCTGACAGTGCTGAAACTAGTTTTATATTGTTTTATGTTACTTTGAAGAAACAAATATCTAAAAAGCAGAAAAATAAGTCAAAGGAAAAAATGGAATTTTACATCAAAATCAGATAAAAATTCCAAAAATAGCTCGTGAATTGAGCTGAAAGGGGTACATTACCCTCCTGTAAAAATCTCGAGAATGCCTAAAAGTGTCTAAGATCTACATTACAGCTTATGCTTATTACTCAGATCTATGTATTTTTTTCTAGACGCTAAAAATCATGTAGAGGCAAACTGCAATCATCCCAAACACCCCTATGACAGCAATTTGTGAAGCATAAAACCTGTCCAAATAAGAACACAAAACCAGCCCATAGGCATATCATCATATCTCAGCTTCTAATTGACTGACAGAAATGGTACATCTATCAAAATGTTTGTCTTTAAACAATGAGTCTTTTAAAGGGCATTCCAATGATTCTGGTCCCCCCCCCCCCCCCCCCACCAAACGATGTGTCTTTATAAGGCCATTCCAAGTGATTCTGTTTGTTTTTTCCCCTATACCCCCCCCCCCCCCCTTTCCCTCGTCAAGCATCTTCTGTATAATAATCAATATATCGTAGGTGTACTCATGTGATCATCTGTGTTCTTTCTTTTAATTTGTTATAGGTTTCTGGTGAGCTTACATGTTGCATTGTGATGTTGCATGTATCTTTTTTGTGCCCAGTTATTTTAACCTTTGCATAGTTTCTTCCTAAAAATATCACAGACCTCCTAGACCTCTGCCGAAATCTTTCACTGTGTGACATACTGTTGCAATACCTGTTTTTGACCACAAGCTAAATTGGGATGCTAACACTGACGCCATTGTCAAAAAGGGGCAACAACGTGTGTATTTCTGAGGAAGCTTAACTCATTTTTTGTCGACAAAAAGATTCTTTCTTTGTTCTACAAGTCTTATAATAGAGAGCGTTTTAAGTTTGCTTTCATTTGCTGGTACAATAACCTTAGCATTAAGAACAAGAATGGTCTTCAGAGAATTGTGAGAATCTGCTCTAAAATTATCGGAGAAGAACAAAGAGACCTCAGGTCGTTTTGTAATCAGCAGCTTGTACGTAAAGCAAGAGCCATTTTGGCCGATTCCTCCCACGCTCTGTTTTCAGAATTTCAATTGTTGCCTTCAGGACGTGTTTTCAATGCCACAACAGCAAAACAAACAGAAAAAGGAATTCCTTTGTGCCAGTAGCTATCCGAGTTCTAAACTCATAATAACACTGACTGAGTTGTTTGTTTTGTTTTTGTTTGTTTGTTTGCTCTTTGTGTGTGTGTGTGTGTGTGTGTGTGTGTGTGTGTGTGTGTAGCCATGCATACAGGCGTGCACATACATGCATATATACCCATAAAATAAGTATGTCTTATTTTTGGCTTTATTGATTTTTTTGAATTGCTTGTAAATTCACATGTCTTTCTACCAATTATGTGTGTGTTGGGGGGGGGGGGGGGGGGGGGGGGGACGGGGTGGGATGGGTGTATGGATAGGGGGGGGGAGGATGTGTGTATGTTGAGTGTGGGGGCGGGTGGTGTGTGGATTGTGATGTGGGGGGGTGGGTGTGGATTGTGGAGTGGGTGGTGTGGTTGCGTGCGTGCATGCATGTATATGTGCGGGTGTGAACGCGTGCAGAAATAATGGTGATCATATGTCTTTTCTAGTCAATGGTTTTTAAGAACATTGTATCTAAACATTGGTGTGTGTGTATGCGTGTGTTTGCGTGTGTGCAAGCGCGCGCGCGCGTAGAGTGTGAGTGTTTGTGACATTTTATTTGAAGTTATATAATGTTTGAACAAATAAGAAATGTAGCTCCTTCGTGTGTTAAGTTTGATTATGATTTGTATCAATATGCCTGTCAGTATTGTAATTGCCCTTCAGGGATGATTAAAGTGTTTTTGACTGACTTGACTTGACTGACTGTATGATATAATCTTATTAGTGTTGTATTTTTTTAAACATTTTTCTTGTACAATTAAAAATACAAATTTGGACATTTTTGTGAGTTGCCTTGTCTGTGTGTATTCTTAGTGTCTGTACATTTTATTTAAGTGTGCATACATGCAAGTATGAATTGTAGAGGTATAAGTGGTATGTGTGTGTGTGTGTGTGTGTTGACCTTATGTGTGTGTGTGTATATTTATATATATGTATATATTATATATATAGAGATTGTATTTGTGTGTGTGTGTGTGTGTGTGTGTGTGTGTGTGTGTGTTGTGTGTGTGTGTGTATACATGTGCGGTTGAGAGAGAGAGAGAGAGAGGAGAGAGAGAGAGAGAGAGGAGAGAGAGAGAGAGATAGGATGTGTAAATTGCATTTTTTCTAATCGTTTAAATTCACTAATTTACATGTTTAAGAAAATTGTGCGGTCTCAATTTTAATGCACACAAATGCGTCTACATCAACAGACACAACAAACGGTAAACAAAATCGGCCAAATCTCTATTAGAAATTAGATCGACGCAAGAGTTATCATTCTTGCATTTGTTTTCACGATGTTTCGTCGAACATTTCGGCACGATATAACAAAGTACTGATCCTAAGAAAAAAACAAACACTTGGCCTACTAGAAACGTTAAATTGAATTGAAGAAACTATTTTGAACAGAATCATCACCCTCATTTATTGTTATAATAGAAAAATTTCACGCAAGCTCATAAATTCTGAGAGCACCCTTCGATGACCTAGTTCTTCGCTCCCTGCCATCCCAGTCGGGATAAACTTGCGATCAACGATAATTTTTAATTTAATTCTAAAATCATCGAGATTCGATAGTAACTACGTACAAAATAAAAGCACAGCATTTACTTCTTCAGATGTGAGTGTAAATGCGCTGTACACATCGAAAATCGCTATCCACGTTCGCAAGTCTGAAGCATCGATGTGTAGACTCGCTAAGGCCGCCATTTTGGTCTGTTAGCAAAGGGGGGTGCTGTATGCAAATGAGAATCAGACGTCATTATGAACAACGTGAACTGAAATAAGGTTTTTGTTCTTGAAAAAACGAGCTTTTAACGCTGTTCTGGGATTTTTTGTACGATTAATAGGGAAATTTCTACGACTTCCGAAAATTGTAGGGAGTTTTTAAACGCATTTACAATATTTTTAAAAAATTCACTATAATTTCTCTCATATAATCGGTTAGTGGAGAGTTTCTTTTTTCCAATAGTAGCCTATGGCTATGAATAGGTTTGTGTAGTGAAGGGGTCACAGATCGTGTTGGAAGACAAGCACGAAAATTGAGTCGCGTTTTCAGCCAGTGAGGCTCCCGTAGCGGCGAGTTTTTAAGTTTATTACCGATATTAAACGCATCGCTCGCACTTATCCAGTCATCATTCTTGCAAAATGATATTACAGACATTAAGTTAATGCATTAAACTTTTTACTAGTATATTTTTTTCGAGCTTTCTTTTAGATTTGGATGGAGAAATTTGGGTGCAAAGTGGATCGAATCTGCCACTTTCCGCTACGCTTTACTCGTTAGCGGCTGCCGTGGTCCTACCTACTCTTCTCTACCCCCCTTCCCTCTCCTTCCCTTCTCACTCTTCTCTACCCCCCACCCCTCTCTCCCTTCTCACTCTTCTCTACCCCCACCCCCTCTCTCCCTTCTCACTCTTCTCTACCCCCCACCCCTCTCTCCCTTCTCACTCTTCTCTACCCCCCACCCTCTCTCCCTTCTCACTCTTCTCTACCCCCCTTCCCTCTCTCCTTCTCACTCTTCTCTACCCCCCTTCCCTCTCTCCCTTCTCACTCTCTCTCTACCCCCTCCCCTCTCTCCCTTCTCACTCTTCTCTACCCCCCACCCCTCTCTCCCTTCTCACTCTTCTCTACCCCCCACCCCTCTCTCCCTTCTCACTCTTATCTACCCCCCACCCCTCTCTCCCTTCTCACTCTTCTCTACCCCCCACCCCTCTCTCCCTTCTCACTCTTCTCTACCCCCCTTCCCTCCTCTCCCTTCTCACTCTTCTCTACCCCTCACCCCTCTCTCCCTTCTCACTCTTCTCTACCCCCCTTCCCTCTCTCCCTTCTCACTCTTCTCTACCCCCCACCCCTCTCCTCCCTTCTCACTCTTCTCTACCCCCCACCCCTCTCCTCTCTCTCGTCTTCTCTCCCCCCCCCCCCCCCCCCCTCTCTCTCTCTGTGTAAAAAAAAAAGCACAGCAGTGCTTATACATTATCCTCGAATAAAAGAATTTGATTTGATCTCTCTCTCTCTCTCTCTTCTCTCTCTCTCTCTCTCTCTCTCTCTCTCTCTCTCTCTCTCTCTCCTCCTCTCTCTCTCTCTCTCTCTCTCTCTCTAGGAAGAGAGAGAGGATGTTTTATAAAGGATGTTTTATGTTGTTTTTTTTTGTTTCGTTTTTTTCTCTTTTTTTTTTTTTTTTTAATTATAATTTTATTGGTAGTATGTCCTCCCCCCCTCCAATAAGGATGCTAGTTTAAAAAAAAAAAATATTAAAAAATTCCCCTTTTATCCAAATGTATGATTTATATTACATGTACAATTTTTGATAGATAGTGGTGGATTGATGTTTTCGGTTGTTTATTTCATTTTGTTCTCTTGTTTGCTCCTTATCTACTAACGCTTTTCTTTTTTTCCATAATCAAAAATTTTTTATTGTGACTTCTGATTTTTGTCTTCTGAAAGAGTGCATTTTATTACCTTATCATATATAGTGTCCTTTATTCTTGTGTGTTGTTTGGTACTGCGTAAAGTCTTGTTTAGTATATTTTCAACTTGATGTATCCCTGAAAAGGGCGGGGACTGGATGTAAAAAAGCACACGAGTGCTTATCTATTATCCTCGAATAAAAGACTTTGCCTTGCCTTGCCTTGCCTTGCTTGCCTTGCCTTGTCTCTCTCTCTCTCTCTCTCTCTCTCTCTCTCTCTCTCTCTCTCTTCTCTCTTCTCTCTCTCTCTCTCTCTCTCTCCTTTTTTTTTATTTATTTATTTACTAAATTTATGTTTAGTCTAAAATGTTCCAAACATTCTAATCAGATGTATGCTAATACCACAAGTGAATGTTATAATTGTTGTGCTTGAAGTGCTTAAAAGGTGAATTCGTGGAAAGGATTGAGAACGAAATTAATGTGAGGGGGGGTGGGGGGGAGGGGTAGCGAGTGTGTGAAATTGTAATGGGTCTGGTGGCCCTCTACAATAAAATTGTTCAGAGTTCTCTCTCTTAATGAAATTAATGTGAGGGGGGTGGGGGGGGGGGGGGGGGAGGCGGGAGGGTAGCTAGTGTGTGAAATTGTAATGGGTCTGGTGGCCCTCTACAATAAAATTGTTCAGAGTTCTCTCTCTTAATGAAATTAATGTGAGGGGGGGTGGGGGGAGGGTAGCGAGTGTGTGAAATTGTAATGGGTCCGGTGGCCTTCTACAATCAAATTGTTCAGAGTTCTCTCTCTCTCTCTCTCTCTCTCTCTCTCTCTCTCTCTCTCTCTCTCTCTCTCTCTCTCTCTCTCTCTCTCTCTCTCTCTCTCTTCTTCTCTCTTCTTCTTCTTCTCTCTCTCTCTCTCAGACCCTCCCAACCTTCAGGAACTGACTATCAATGGAGGCAGTGGTGACCGTGCCTGCTGAGAGAGGGCAGCAACGTCACCCTCACCTGCCAGTTTGACAGCAGCCCTGCCCCCACTGTCCGCTGGTTCCGCGTGGACGGCAAACGGCGCCTCCTGACCTCCGACGACCTGCGGGGTCAGAGGCCGGTGGTGGAGCAGAACGGGCTGCAGCGGTCGCTGTATGCCTCGCGGCTGGTGCTGCCGGGGGCCACATGTTCGGACACGGGAGGTACAAGTGCTCGGCCAAGAACAAGCTGGGGTCTGTGAGAGACGGGGAGGCTCAACTGCAAATCGCTTGTGAGTTTTGGTGTGTGTGTGTGCGTGTGTGTGTGGACAGGGGGGGAGGGAGGGGAGTGGGAGGGGTGGGTGTGTTTGGTGTGTATGTGTGGGGGAGGGGGGTGTATGTAGTGTGTGTGTGGTGGGGGGGGGAGGGGGGTGGGTGTAGTATGTGTGTGTGTCGGGGGGGGGGGGGGGGACAGGGGGGTGGAGGGGTGTGTGTAGTGTGTGTGTGGTGTGTATGTGTGTGGGGAGGGGGGGGAGTGGGAGGGGGTGTGGTGTGGTGTGTGTGTGGACAGGGGGGGGGGGGGGGGGTTCAGGGTGGGGGGTTGGGAGGTACAAGTGCTCAGCTAAAAACAAGCTGGGGTCTGTGAGAGACGGGGAGGCTGAACTGCATATCGCTTGTGAGTTTTGGTGGTTTGGGTGGGGGGAGGGGGTGTGGAGAGTGGGAGGGGTGGGGTGGGGTGGGGAGGGCGGGGGTCTGGGAGAGATGGGGAAGCTGAACTGCATATCACTTGTGAGTTTTTGGGGTGGGGGGAGGGGGTGTGGAGAGTGGGAGGGAGGGGGTCTGGGAGAGATGGGGAGGCTGAACTGCATATCACTTGTGAGTTTGGTGGTGTGTGTATATATGTGTGTGTGTGGAGTGGGGGGGGGGGAGGAGGTGTGGGGGGGGGGGGGGGGAGGGGAGGAGGTGTGGAGGGGGAGGGGGGAGGTACAAGTACAGGTGGGGAGGGTGGGGTGGATGGGGTGTGTGGAAGGGTGGGTTGGGTGGGTGGGTGTGTGGGAGCGTGTGGGTTGGGGGAGGGGGGGGTGTGTGCGTAGGGAGGGGAGGGGGGGGGGGGTGAGAGGGAGGGTTGGGTTGGGGAGGGGTCTGGGAGAGATGGAGAGGCTGAACTCCATATTGCCTGTGAGTTTGGTGGTGTGGGTGGGTGTGTGTTTTTGTTGGTGGGTGTGGTGGTGGTGGGGTGTTGGTGGTGTGTGTCAGGGGTGGGGGGGTGAGGGGGGTGGGGAGGAGGGAGGTACAAGTACAGTTTGGGAGGAGTGGGTGGGTAGGTTGGGGTTGTTGGTAAAGGGGTTGTGGGTTGGAGTGAGGGGGTGTAGGGGGGGGGGAGGTCGGGGGGGGGTTGGTGTGGAGATGGAGAGGCTGAATTGCATATTGCTTGTGAGTTTTGGTGAGTTTTTTTTTGGGGGGGGGGGGTGCAGGGGGTGGTGGGGTTAGGGGTGTAGGTGTGGGTTGGGGGGAGTGAGGAGGGGGTGTGGTAGGGGAGGGGATGTGTGGGGGAGTGAGGGGTGGGTGTGAGGGCAGAGGAGAGGGTGTGGGATGGGTAGGGGTGGAGGGGGTGGTGTGCTGGTAGGGGGATGGGGGGGGGGGGTTGGGGGGGAGGGTGGGTTGTGTGTGTGTGCGTGTGTGTGTGTGTGTGTGTGTGTGAATGAGCATGTATGTAGTGTGTATATGTGTGTGCTCTGTCTGTCTCTCTCTGTCTCAGTCTCTGTCTGTCTGTCTCTCTGTCTCTGTCTCTCTGTCTTTGTCTCTGTCTCTCTCCCCCCTCTCTCTCTCCTTCCCTCTGTCTCCCTCCTCTCCCTCTCTCTCCCTCCATCTCTCTCTCCCTCTCTCTCTCTCTCTCTCTCTCCCCCTCCCTTCCTCCCTCTCCCTCTCTCTCTTGTATGTGAAAACCAATCCGAGAAGACAGTGTTTTTGCCCAGGTATGCCCAGAAACACCTATGGAGACCTGAGGCTGAGAGAGATGTACCTGCTGTCTGCCCAGGATGGCCTCATCATCAAATTCCAGGTGAGAGAGAAGGTGGCAGGAGGGTGAATTAACCTTTTCCCCAGGGGCAGGTAGCCCGCTAGAGGGTAACTAACCAACCAACCCTCTACGAACTAACCCTTCCTTCCTGGGCTTAGTAGGTGTTGTCCTGCGTATGCTGGCTCAGAGCAGGCACCACTGAACACCACCAAAGTGACCCAGCAGCACTGCAGGGCCCCTCTGGCTGGTGGCCCACGGCGTCCTAATATTGAGGGGCTCTCTGTGGACTGCCGATCCGAGGATGAGACACAACGAATCAGGGTGTGGCTGTGGCAGGGAGATTGAGATGAGCGGCGTGGGAACAGCAGTATGGGGACGTCACAGAAGATGAGGCAGCAAAAAAAACCCCAAAACAAACAAACCCCCCCCGAAATAAAAATCCCTTCCCTCCCTATTGATGACCCACTGCTGGGTTACAGAAGCAGACAAAATGCACACAGTGCACGTGTTCTGGGGAAAAAGAGGGGTTCTCTCCCTTAATGTAGGGATAGTGTTAGGACGCTCACTTGCCTAACTCGTAAACCGTGAGGTTCTGGGATCGATTCCCAACTGTACCCTTTCTGATCCAATCTTGTTGTTTATAGTCCCACCGACCACACAGGCCACATCGGGGGCTGTCATCTCGTCAAATTTTAAATCTCAGAATAAAACTGTGCATATATGTATTTATCACAGCTGTCAGTTTCCCTCACTTTTAGCTCCTCTCAGCTGCTAATTAATCCATCCCATCTCAGCTCAGATGGGGGCCAGCTGGTGCTAATTATAGCAGGAACTGACCACACATGGACTAGTAAAAGGAAGGGTTGCGCTAAGTATAGCACTCTTAACTGAGTGATGTTGGATTTGTGTGCTGTGATATGTGACACTCCACCACAAAATGAGTCGCTTTGCACCTCACCCACTTTTCTGCTAGAAGCCATTAAAGGCAGGTGGGAGTGGGTCAAGTTGCCAGTTTTGATTGATTATACAACTAGAGCCATTCGTCTACCTGGCACTGAAGTATCAAGATATAATTTTGTTTCCTTTTGCATTTAAAAACACCCAAGCCCTCATTCTGATCACCTATTACCATGTCAGATTTGTCCATTTCTCATTGTGTCACTTCCTGCAGTCTATCATTTTTATTTGTGAGAACTTTTTTTTTTAATAGACGTCCGATTTTCAGTCTGCTTTCTGTATTGAATAGCCCTTTTATTGAAGGTAATTGACAAGTGGGTAACTAAAAGTTGACCTCTGATGCAATGCGACTCAGTTATGTGGTGGAGCGTCACATTTGGAACTTGCCTCACTTCCTTCACAATGACTTTGAAACTCTTAACTCACTAGGGATGGCCAGTTCTCTCCCTTGCTCTTCTGCACAGACGGCCCATTTGTAATGGTTTGTTTAAAAAAAATCATAAAGAATACAAAACACGTAGTAAGAAAATGAAATTTTCTGAACATATGAATAACATGCTGGGTTAGTGCATATCGAAAGATTGAAGCTCTCACTTTAATATTTGAGCTTTGACTAACATGAAAAAAATACTATGAAGTTTGTACTTTGTATCCCTTCTCCATGTCGGCTACTCTCTGCAACCACGAACAAAGAGTGTGGATCACACGGAATCACCGACAATGCTCTCCATTTGACCTTGGACAGGCTGAAAAAGCTATGTTTAGCTGTACTAGTCATAGAATCATGGGGCCGCTAAGTGAAAAATCTGCAAACAGCAAATCCGCTATAGTGGACGGCTGTCTTCTGAGAGTTAAGAGAAGAGAACAAGCACACATGATGGCTTTTTTTTTTTTACATTCAGCCCTCAGTCAAAGAAAATCATAATAGTGAAAACAAATGAACAAAGACAAAGCAAATTTTTGGAGAAAAAAAAGACTAACAAAACAATGGTTGTAACATCAATAGAAATAATGTTTGTCAAAATGAAAATCTTGAAAGAAAAAAATTGGAAGGAAATTCAGAGCGTAGGAAAAGAAGAAGAAAAAATAATCAGAGAGAAAAATTGAATAGAAAAAGGAAAATAGAAATTACGTACAGTTGTATTGGGTATGAAGAAAGAGAAAAAAAAGTTGGAGAGAGAGAGAGAGACAAGGCAAATTGGCAAATTCTTTTATTCGAGGATTATGAATGAGCACTTGTGTGCTTTTTTACATCCAGTCCCCACCCTAATCAGGGATAAAATAAAGATTAAAAAAAAAATCCTTTAACTAAACAATAACAATAATGACATACCAGAACAAGAAACTATACCCAGTACCAAACAACATACAAGAAATAAAGACACTATAAAAAGAGAGAGAGGGGGGGGGGGGGGGTAGGCAGGCAGCTAAGATAGAGTGAGGATGCAGTGCCAGACAAGAGAAGATGTCATGTGTATGTGCCTGTGTATTCATTCATTAGAATCAAAGGATACTTTTGTTTAAAAGTATGTAGACTAGTATAAACATCAACTAAAGCTGAAATATCATTCCATAAAAATCACCAGAATAAGCAAGGCTAGATTTGAACAGATCAGGTCTGGGCAGTGGGAACATTATTCAAGCCTTCAAGCTTTATTTCAGCCTAAAAATACATATTCCCAACAGCCTTGCACGTTTGAAGTTATGTTGTTGATGCCTTCTACATGACATAACAATATTCAGAACCCTCTCGCTTCCTTCACAAAGATCAGAGAAATGCGCTAGCATCATAGTTTGCTATTGTGACTCTCAATTTATTTATTTATTTATTTATTTGTTTATTCTTTTATTTAAAGGATAATGACATAAGCACTCGTGTGCTTTTTTACATCCAGTTCCCTGGTTGGGGGCGGAATAGCTCAGTGGTCAGAGCGCTCGCTTTCCCCCTGTCAAGTTAAGCTGCGTCGAGCGTGGTTACCAGTTGGATGGGTGACTGCATGCCTTGGCTTCAGTACAGTCCCCTAGTTCACCCAGCTGTTAATGGGTACCTTGCCCCTCTTTAGGGTCAGGGAAGGTAAAGCAGCGAGGGAGAGGAGATGCCCCTAGAGAAGCTGCGGTCTTTGATACCTCGCTCCCCTACGACCACCTAGGTTATGGCACTCCATCACCTTTCACCTTTTACCCCAAAACAAGTGTGTTTGCGGTTTTGTCGATTTTGTCATCCATTCCCATCACCAGCACACATTGGCCTACTCTTTCGAAAACAGGTTTTAATAACATGTGGGTAAGATGTTCTCGTGCATTCACACATGGGACCTCGGTCTATAGTCTCATTTGAAGGACAATATGTTGATAGTATATTTTGTTTGAATGTTTTTGATGATTTGGGTTGGTTTTTTTTGTTCACTTCCCCCTTCATTGTGGGCTATTTATTTATCTGTTTATTTATTTATTTTATTTCGAGGATAATGAAATAAGCACTCATGTGCTTTTTTATATTTAGACCCTGTGTGTATGCAGTTTCGTAAATTTTGTCACTCTTTCATACTGGCACACAAGGGCCTACTCCTCCCAAAATGCAGAATGGGTTTTGACATGTACGCAAGATGTTCTAAGTTCATTCGCACACAGGGACTCTGTTTATAGTGTCATCTGATGGACTTTTTAGCAGGAGAGTGGAATCAGCACTGACGTTAACCCCAGGGGAAAAATCCTTTTGAACGAGATTGAAACCCTGGTCAGCAGATCACAAGCGCATCACTCTGACCACACAGGCTATCCCATCCCTGTCAGGGCCTAAGGAATAAATATCTGAATCCGAATCCTACCCACCACCCCTCTCCCTCCCTTAGTGGCCTTACTTTGAGGGGCAGGATAGCCCGGTGGTCAGAGTGATGCGCTTGTGATCTGCTGACCCGGGTTTGAATCTCGTTCTGCTTTTTGAAAGAGTAGACCATTGTGTGCCAATGATGGGAACAGATGACAAAATTTACAAAACTGCATACACACGGGGACAGGATGTTAAAGAAAAGCACATGAGTGCTTATTCCATTATCCATGGTGTAAAAAATGAATAAAATAAATAAATAGATGATAATAGAATAAATAAATAAACAAAACAATAAATGAATAAATAGATGAATATATAAATAAATAAGTCAATAAAAGAGTAAATAAATGAATAAATAAATAAAAGAATAAAGAAACAAAAAAATACAGAAAAGAAAAAATGAATGAATAAATAAATAAATGAAATAAAATGATAAAATGAAGAAACAAATAAATAAATGAAAGAAAAGAATACAGAAATAAATGAATAAATAGATAAATAAAATAATGGATGAATAAACGAATAGATAAGTAAATAAATGAATAGGTAAAATATTAAACGAGTAATAAATAGATAAAAGAGTAAATGAATGAATAAAAAGAATAAACAATTAAGTAAAAGAACAAAGGACCAACTAGATAAATAAAAGAATAAATATATAGTTAAAGAAACAGATAAAAGAAAGAGTACATAAAATAGATAAAAGAATGAATAAATAAATAAATAAAAGAATCAATAAATAAAACAATAGATAAAAAAATGAATAAAAACAAAACAAATAAATAAAACAAAATAAATTAACAAATAAAATAAATAAACTAACAAAAATAAACTGTTACAGGTGGAAGCCTACCCACAGCCCTGCATCAAGTGCAAAAATGAACAAAAAACAAAAGAAAGAAATAAAACAAAATAAATTAACAACAACAACAAAAAAATAAACAAACCAAAAAAAAAACTGTTGCAGGTGGAAGCCTACCCACAGCCCAGCATCAAGCGCAAAAATGAACTAAAAACAAAAGAAATGAATAAAACAAAATAAATGAAAAAAAAAAATAAAATAAACAAACAAACCAACCAAAAAACTGTTGCAGGTGGAAGCCTACCCACAGCCCAGCATCAAGCGCATCATCTCGGAAGACGACAGCGGCAGACGACAGCGCGAGTACAAGGACACCTGGATCGCCAGTGCCAAGCACACCTCCTCCCACCCTACCTGACCGACTTTGAGCTGCGCATGCAGAATCCAATCGCCACTTACTTCGACCGAACCTTCTACCTGGATATCGAAAACTCCGAAGGCACCAAGACTTTGGCGTTTAAGCTGAGAGAAAAGGGTGAGTTTTCGGGTTGGGTTGGGTGTGGGGGAGGGGGGGGGGGGGGGGGGGGGGGGGATGTTGGGGGGGGGGGGGGGGGGGGGGGAGGGGGGTGGAAGGGGGGGGGGGGGGGGGGGGGTGGTGGTGGTGGGGTGTGTTTCTGTGTGGGGATGGGTGTGTGTGTGTGTGTTTGTGTAGTAGTAGTCTTTATATTAACGTCCATGCACAGTTTGTGATTTGGACGGCAAACAAACAAATCAAGTACAAACAAAAAACTACCTATAAACAAGCAAGATTAACGGAATTTAAAGGAATCTACTGAATACAGAATAAAATAAACATAACGTTATCTCTAGCATTAACTCAGCATCAGGGAGAATGTGCGATAATGTTTTCTTTCCTTCAAAGGTGGTAAAATATCTTTAAAACCTGGGCATTCAAAAAGTATGTGTTGATTTGTAAATCTTTTGCCACAAGGGCACAAAGCATTCTTACAAAATTTTGTTTTAAAAGCGTCCAGTTTTACCCTGTAAAACAATGATGTGATGGTTCTACAAATATGTAAAGGGGTCTTATTGCGATGGAAATAGTGATATAAAACTGCTGTGGTATCTAAGAATTGTGATCTATTTTGAAATTTTGTGACAGATTTATTTTTGTTTTGTAGAACTTGGTTAAAGCGATTACAAGAGATTTTTCTTAACAAGCAGTGACACTCTTGTACCGTATATGGGACACGTAACTTGATTGACCCATTAGATTGTTTAGCTCCCTGTTTTGCAGTCTGATCAGCAAGATCGTTTCCAGATATACCGCAATGGGATGGAATCCAAAGAAAGGAAACACAAGTACCACGTAAAGTTAGGAAATGAATTAAGGCTTTGATTTCACTGACTATTCCTACTGAGTTGTCACAAAAACTTATGGACTGCAAAGCACTTAACACAGACTTAGAGTCAACACATATCAAAGCTTTGAAAACAGAAACAGGTAAATCTAAAGGAAATTCAGTGCCATAGAAATTGCCACAAGCTCTGCAATGAAAATGGACCTATTTTTTCCTATATAGAAAGATTTTTTAATCTTGAGAGCTGGAATTGCATATCCCGCTCCTGCTTGATGATTTTCCAGCAGTGATCCATCAGTATAAACTTGCAAATGTTCAGAATATTGCTCATAAGACGGCTTTTAATGCAGAATATTGCTCATAAAGACGGCTTTTAATGTTAGAAGCTAAGATATGTGGATGCTCACTTTTTTTTTTAGATTTGTGTCATCAATGTCAAAGTCTGCATGCTGCATCTCCCATGGTGGTATGGTTGGAATCAGTGGTCGAGATGCAATATCGTTTACATCAATTTCAGCTTCATCTAGATAGTCCAAAGTGTAAGTTCTTAGAGATTCAAGAGATGATATATTTTGTGCTCTTTTCGGATAATGTATACTAGATTGTGTATCTATTTCTGCTTTATTAAAGTTTGTAACAGTTTGACTTTTCACTACATATTTTGTTACTGACAACTTCCGAAATCCATCCAAAGGTAACACACCCATTTCTTTATAAGTACCAATGTTAGAAGTGTGGAGAGGAACGCCTAGCACCAATTTGAATGCTTTACAATCAACACTTTGTAATTTTGCAAGCATAACCTTTGGCGCACTGAAATATGCTTCTTGCCCATAAGTCAATTTACTCCTCACAAGTGATACAGCCAAATGTTTGACAGTAAAAATATCTTGACCCCAAGGCTGTTTGCTAACAACTTTCAAAATGTTAAGGCTTTTATGAGCTTTATCAAGAACATGTTCTATGTGGCATTTCCAGTTTAGTGTTGATGTGAGAAAAACTCCCAAAAATTTAACCAGATTTGTATACTGGATCTGAACATCACCTATTCTGAATACAGGCAGATTCTCAAGACTTGTTCCTTTACTAAAAAGCATCATATTTGTTTTTTCAGGTGAGAGTGCAAGACTGTTTTCCCTCATAAAAGTATACAAACTATCTAAATCAATTTGATGTGCCTTCCGTATATGATTTATATCTCTTTTGGAAGATTTCTTTTTCATAGTAACATTAGCCCACATGCATATGTCATCTGCATATTGAACCACTGTGACATTTTCTGTCAAAGTGTTTGGAAGATCATGAATTGAAATATTGAATAGCTTTGGCACAATTACAGACCCTGTGGAATTCCCATGTCAACAGATCTAGAAGTTGAATAGGTGCGTCCATTTTAACTTGAATACTTTGATCTATAAGAAAACTTTGACGTAATTATAGACATGTCCCGAAAATCCTACTGACTTCAACTTAAAAAGCAATCTAGAATGCCACACACTATCATATGCTTTGCTTACGTCAAAGAATGTGGGCAAAATATTTTTGCGTCTGGCAAATTGATTTTTAATTTGTGTTGTCTGCTTTACAATATGATCAACAGTGGATCTTCCTTTGCAAAAAACAGCTTGATTCACTGGTATGATTTTCTCTTTATCACAATAATGTACCATTCTATGAAGGATGATTCTCTCCATTAATTTTCCAATATGGGAGGTAAGTGCTATTGGCCTGTAGCTCTTAATGTTACATCTGGGCTTTCCTTGTTTCAAAATTGGCACAATTATAGACTGCTTCCATATAGATGGTAATCTTCCACTACTCCAACATTTTTGGAACAGAACGCTAAGGAACCATATATATTTTGGGGGAAGATGTTGTAGCATTTGGTTGGATATTACATCCAAACCAACAGATGTCTTTTTGTTTCCCAATACCGAAATTGCATCCTGAACCTCTTGTACAGTAACTGGGGCATTGATGTAATGATCATTTTGTTGTGGTGGGTCTTTATATTTAGATAGCTTCTCTTCTGTCTCTCTAAAAGTTATTATATCTTTGGAAAGACTAGACGTTTGCATTGTTTTAGAGAACATATCTACAAAAGCTTCAGCCTTCTCAGCATTGCTAGGTAATGTATCATTTTTTAGATCTAACTGGATAGGATATCTAGGCAACTGTACCCCATTTTTCATTTCATGTATCTTCTGCCAGACCTTAGGTACATCTTTGTAGTTTGAGACATCTGAAAGACAAAAAGATTACCAAAAATCTTGTTTAGCCTGGGCTATCACCTTATTACTATTAATATTTGCTTTTTTCATTTCTTCGTGGTTCTCTTTTTTACAATCTTTTAAGTATTTCTTAGTCTTTATTTTTTTCATGTCCACTGCACTTTGGCATTGTGCGTTTGTATGTGTGTGTATGTGTACGTATGTGTGGTGTGTGTGTGTGTGTGTGTGTGTGTGTGTGTGTGTGTGTGTGTGTGTGTGTGTGTGTGTGTGTGCTTTTATTTCAAGGATAATGGAATAAGCATTCATGTGCTTTTTTACATCCAGTCCCTGTGTGTATGCAGTTTTGTCAGTTTTGTCATCCATTCTCACTGGCACACAATGGCCTCACTCACTCACTCACTCAGTCCCATGTCCCAAAGGACGTAGGGGGGACATGAGAGAAGACGCAACAGAGATCTTTTTCCATGCTTTGCGATCCTGTGTGGCTAGTAGGAGGTGTTGCAGGGGTTGGGCGGTCCAGTCTTTGATGTTGTCAACCCATGATTTCTTTTGGCGGCCTCTTCTTCTCTTGCCTTCGACTGTTCCTTGCAAGATGGTTTTTGCTAAGTTTTTGTGTCTTGTGGTGTGACCAAACCACATCAGCTTTCTCCTCTTTATGGTGGAGAGCAAAGGTTCTTGGGGGCCCACACGCTTTTTGATTTCTTCTTTCACATAGTTATTGGTCTTGTATTCTTTGTATGATATTTTGAGGAGTCTTCTGGAGTCTTGAGGAGTCAATGGCCTACTCTTCCAAAAAGCAGAACGGGTTTTAGTGTGTGCACAAGATGTCCTGTGTGCATTCAAAAACAGGACCTTGGTTTGTAGTCTCATCGGAAGTACTTTTGGTGTGCGTGCGTGCATGCATGCATGTGTGTGTGCGTATGCGTGTGTATGCATGTGCATGCACTTTCATACGTAACATACGCTTGCATATGTATGTATAGGTCTCTTTGTCTAAAAAAAAAAAGAAAAAAGAAAGGTCTCTTTGTCTATTTTTGTTGTTTCTCTATGTTGGGGAGAATGTCTTTCGTGTCATGCAGCAGTCAGCACCCATATCTTCATCATGTGTAAACATTTTTTTGCTCCCCTTCCCCATGGGGATGTACGTACTGGGGACCGGACAGTACGGGTAGCACCCCCACCTTCTGGGCAAGAAATTCCCTCTTTTCTATCCCTCTCTTTGTTTCTTCTACCTCATTCCTTTCCTTCCGGTCATCTCTTTCTTGGTCTGTTTTCTGCCTTCTTGGTCCATTCCCCTGCCTTTTTTTCCCTTTCAGGTGAGGGGTGAGGGGGGGAGGGTAGCTTGCTGCATGGGTAACAGCTTGCCCTCCATATTTACTTACCGAGGCTTTGTGCTCTAGTGCCCACTGAAGTGGGTCACACCTCCGTATAAAGTGTTCAGTTTTTCCCCTGGATGATCACGCAGGTGTGCCCAAACCCCCGAAGAACGTCACCTCCGTGTGGACGGAAGACACCTGGCTTCGTCTTCAGTGGTTGCCTGGTTTCCATGGCGGCAAACCCCAAACCTTTGTCGTCCAGTACAAAGACGTCCAGCACTCGGAAGATGGAGCATGGGTGACCGTCCCTTCGGAAGTGCAGGTATGTGTAGTAGCAGTAGCAGTAGTCTTCAATTTTACGTCCTTCCACATACAGTGATACCGGACTGGGTTTGGGGAGGGAATTTTTTTTAAAAAGAGCAAAAAAAAGAGAGAGAGAGAGAGATTAAGAACATAACACGTGAATAAATAAATTAAAAATAAAATGTGTGTGTTGGGGTGGGGGGGGGGTGGTGGATGGGTGAGTGTGGGGTGGGAGGGGGGGTGGGTTGGGACAGAGGGTGTGTGGGTGGGTGAAGAGGGGGGTTAGTGGGTGGAGAGGAGGGGTGAGGGGGGGTGTTGGGGGTTGTATGTGTTTTTGTAAGTGTTTGTGTGTTTGTGTGTGTGTGTTTGTGTGTGTGTGTTGTCTGTGTGTTTGTGTGGGTGTGTGTGTGTTTGTGTGTGTATGTGTGTTTGTGTGTGTGTGTGTTTTTTGTGTTATCTGTGTGTGCATGTCTGTGTGTGCATGTTTGTCTGTGTGTGCGTGCGTGTGATATGATGTTCTTTTTTTTTTTAATCTAAATTTATAAACAAATCTTTTATTCTTTGATTTCAAGGATAATGGTATAAAATAAATAAAAAAAGAATCTAAATCTTTTTAAAAAAACCCAAAAAACCCCCTCTCAACCTCTGATAGTGGAATCTGGGTGTGTGCTCTGCAGGACACGGAAGAGGATGCACCACAGGAAGTGGAGGTCAGAGGTCTTGAGGCAGGCCATTCCTACAGTGTTCGTGTGGTGGCTCGTAACCTGTATGGAAATTCTTCCTCTGCTGTTATCACAGTCACCACACTGGGTCAGTATGTGTGTCCGTGTGTGTGGTGTGTGTGTATGTCTGTCTATTTTATTCTTTTTAATTATCCTTTTATATTGAGGATAATGGAATAAGCACTCATTTGCTTTTTTACATCCAGTCCCTGTGTGCAAGCAGTTTTGTAAATCTTGTCATCTGTTCCCACCGGCACATGCTGGCCTACTCTTACGAAAAGCGGAACATGATTTAACATGTGCGCAAGATGTTCTGCGTGCGTTCGCGCACGGGGCCTCAGTTTATAGTCTCATCCAAAAGACTTTTGGGGGGAGTGGAGTCGGCACTGATGTTTTATCCAGAGGGAAAATCCCCTCGAACAGAAATTGAATCTGGGTCGTCAAATTGCGAGCACAGTGTTCTGACCACTAAGCTATCCAGTCCCGTGTGTGTGTATGTGTGCGCGTGGTTTTGTTTGTGTGTGTGTGTGTGTGGTTTTGTGTGTGTGTGTGTGTATGTATATGTGTGTGTGTGTGTGTGTGTGTACAGTGTGTGTGTGGTTTTGTGTGTGTGTGTGTGTGTGCGTGTGTGTGATGATGTGGATAGTGATTCATGTGTGTGTGTGTATGTTGTGTGTTTGTGTCAATCAGTCAATCAATCAATCAATCAATCAATCAATCAATCAGTCAATCAATTTTATTCAGTTTTTGCAGGCCATAAGACCCATATGAACACAGAATATGAAAAGCAACCATGGAGCAGTGGAGGTGATAAAATACAATGGGTACACAGTCTTTTGGTGTAGGCACCAAAGAGTCTCCATGTTTCTGGTCTTTAGACTTTCAAGTACATAAACTGCCAAGTTCACAATCAGTTTGTCAGAAGGGTTTGAGCACAGCATCTGAACCTTAAAGCCTGATGGAAATCTGTGATAATGAAGGGGGATATAACGCTTCCGCAAAGTTGCGTATCTTGGGCAAACAAGCAAAAAATGACACAAATCTTCAATGGCAGATCCATCACACTGAACACGATAGGGATTTACAGGTGTTTTCTTATAACGAGGAATTCCTTTCAGTGGCAGTGTGTTACTTCTTAACAAGCAAAGTACACGGTGGTGTTCATTAGAAACCAGAAGTCCTACATAATTTGCTGTACATATCTCAGGATGGTAACTCGAGTAATCTGGATAGGACATCAATGAGTCATGCCAGTTCTGGCGATATGTGTCCACACGTCTGGTTTTGAAAGTTCTGATGAACCAAGAAACATCTCCCAACCTTTTGCATTTCCGAAACATATCCAAAACCTTGTGTGTGCACAAGTGTGTATGCGCACATGTGCGAGTGCTTGCTGATTTTACCTGCTTAAGAGCCTTGACACATACATGTGTGTTTTTATTTTCTCTCATGTATTATTCTTAATTTTATCATATTTAATTTGTCAGCACTTGGCTTATTTTTCAGCCTCACAGATTTTAGTTAATTAAAATTCACGTCAGGTATAGTAGGTGTGGACCTGTTTTTGATATCTTTTGATATGAAATATTTGTAATATGTGTGTGTGTGTGTGTTTGGGGGGGGGGGGTGTTGTGTAGTGTGTGTTGTGTAGTGTGTGGGTTTTGTGTCTGTGTGTGATATGTGTGTGCGTGGGTGTGTGTGTTTGTGTGTATGTGTGTGTGGGTGTGTGATATGTATATGTGTGTGTGTGTGTGTGTGATATGTATATGTGTGTGTGTGTGTGTGTGTGTGTGTGTGTGTGTGTGTGTGTGTGTGTGTGTGTGTGTGTGTGAGAGAGAGAGAGAGAACTCGGAACTCGGAACTCGGAACTTTTTTAATGTACATCGGCCACTGGGCCACAATACACATGTAGACAAAAATATTCGAAATATAATTTTCCACACACAAGAATCATGATGTTCAATACTAAATCAAAAACATGCATCAACATAAACTCATCTTATTCATTCACCTCCGTCCAGGTGTGACAAAACAATAAAACATTCATGAAAAACATCAATGACTGGCGTTGCTAATACCAAACTTGTCACACAAAACAATTTAAAGCACACCATCAATGTTTTATAGGTGTGATTTTTAAAACATTTCCTCCTTTGACTGTATCAAAATACACTTGCAGGCTCTTATCGTTGAAGTCGGTTTCTACAATTTTCAATATTACAAAAGGATACCTATTTTTATTTCATAAGCTTTACAGTATACAAAGTAATATTCCGCATACTCTCCTGCTTCAAACACCTATGATGTAGAGTGATTCTATCTAAATACATTATTAGTACGTTTCAATTGCACCTCTACTTTTTACGGGTATATCCCTCCTTTATGCGGACAATAAACAAAATGAGAGCAAGTTGGTGGATGAAATGAGGAGAAATGGAAACTAGGATGGCAGATAATCACAACTATTAGCCACTACCATGAATTCATTCAAGAAAGTATACCCATAACAAAAACAAAAACAAAATAAAAAATACAGATGGATTGGAAAAAAAAAAAAATACAAAGCAAAAATCATTTTTACTCCACTCTCAGCTCTGAGTCGAACTCGAGGAGCTGTTAACAGTATAAGACATTTATACTAAATCTTGCTTTCTAGTTGAAATCTGTCGAGCACTGTCTTCTTCGCATGGCATAAAAAATGTACTTTGAAACCTGCAAAGAAAAACGTGTATTGTTAGCACAAAGAACAGCAGACAATGGCAGATGAAGAATATTTTGAATAAATTTTACTCTGAGATCTGCATACATTGGACATATATATATTAAATGGTATTCATTTTCAAATACGCCCTTACAAAAAGGACACATTTTGTCTTGAACATTATGACTGTATCTATGGCGATTGCTATTTAATGGCAAGACATTTAATCTGGCTTGTGACAATGCAACTTTGAAACAATATATATCGATGCTACAAATATATGATTCCTTTTCAAACACAGTTTTAAATGACCTGTAAATGGAGTATCTTTCATGTTCATCAATTACACCTTGCCATTCCTGAATAAACAAATCTATCAGTCTCTGCTTGAAAATATGCATAAATTGTCATACATCTCCCACACCTTGTTGCAACCACACTCGCACAATAGCACTCTTAAGTTAGTAACCCAGCATCTTTTTGCATTGCTATCAAGCCTTAGTTGCATTTCGTATGCCTGGCGAGGTAACCTGTGGTGGTCCATTTGAAGTATCTTAAACCAGTAACGTAAAGCATAAATACTCGAATTAACGTGAAGAGGGTATCTTCCAAGTTCTCCATACACCATTTTGTTTGGAGTTTTAATAGGAAGCCCCAGAAAACGCTTACATGCCATTAAATGAATTTTTTCTAAACAGTCCAAGCGACTTAATCCCCAAACTTCCGAAGAATATAGTAATATAGGCTGTATTTTTATATCAAATACTTTAAAAAAATATTTGAAGGGTTATATCCTTGTTTTTCAAAAATGCCTTTATCAAACTAACTAAAGCTTTTTTACCTTTCATGATTTGATTTTCAATACCAACTTTAATGCTAAGCTTTGTTGAAAATATGTATCCCAAATAACAATACTTATTTACTACTTCTAATCTAGCATTTTCAAAAAACCATTCTTCATCTCTGCCCAGAAATCCACCTTTTCTGAAAACCATAATTTTTGTTTTATCTTTGTTAACGTTTAATTTCATATTAGAACAACAATGCCATGAGGACATCCAACTGATTTTGAAGACCAACAGGAGTAGATGATACTAAAACAACATCGTCTGCAAAAAGCAAGATGAACAATTCCATGATACCTGGTATTAGCTGAATGCCATGTTTACCCTTCTCAACATATCATTTGCAAGCTGGTTGATAAACATTTGAAATAGAGTTGGACTCAATACACATCCTTGGCGCACCCCTAATGGGCATTCAAAAAGCTCTGTGTATTCAAAATTTGATCTCACACATGATACTAAAGCCTTATACATTGCTTGCAATGAACAAAAAAATCTTCCTTTGACACCATAATGTCTAATACACTGTAATAATTTATCATGTCTTACTGAATCAAATGCTTTTTTAAAATCAACAAAAGCAATATACAATTTCTTACCTCTCTGGGACAAACTCTTCTGCACAACAGAGTATAAACAAAAAATGTGGTCAATAGTAGAATAATTTTTACGGAATCCTGCTTGATTTTCTGATATTAAATTGTTTTCTTCTAACCAAGAGTAAAGCCGTTTGTTTAATATAGTACTGTAACATTTTGAGATTGTACTTAATAAAGAGACACCTCTGTAATTATCTACATTATCAGTGTCCCCTTTTTTGTGAATTGGGATGACAATGGCCTTTTCCCATTCCTTTGGATATATTCCTTTGGTAAACACTTCATTAAACAGTTTGTGTAAGAAAGGGATAGTAGTTTTATTACCTGTCTTCAGCATTTCAGCAAGCACTCCATCCATTCCACATGCTTTGCCACTCTTTAATTTATCTACTGCATTTGATACTTCCTCTACGGTTATCTCTGCATTCAGTGCGTGTTGTTCTTCCTCCGAAAGATCCATGTGATCTTGACAGTCCTCACTGCAATCATTTGCCTCTGTTGAAAATACATTTTTAAAATGAGCATGCCATTCATCAAGATGTATATTGTTTTTGTACTTTGCTCTTTTTTTTCCCACATCCCATTTCATTTAGTTGTTTCCAGAAATTACCAGAATCTTTCATATTTGCAACAAGCATTTCAACCTTTTTCCTTCTAAAACTTCTTTTTTTGATCTTAAGTAAGTGCTTGTAATCTTTTCTTGCATTTATGTATTCTATTCTATCTACCTCCGTTCTGGATTTTCTGAAACCCCTCAAAAGTTGTTTACTTTTTTGTTTGGCCTGCTGACATTCGTTATCAAACCATTCGCAAGTATGCTTTTGTACATCAGGATAAACTTTTCTCACCATACAGCCACTAGCTGATAATAAACATTGTACAAACATATCCAACGCACTGTCTACATCATCTTCTAAAATACTTGCAGCTAACTGAATCTGACTTTGCAAATTTGCACCGTTTAAATTATCTACATAAACCTGTTCTTTTTCTTTATCCCATATATGTTTTTTAATGCAGTAATTTCCCTTTTCATTTTGACTATTAACAGTGCTGCATATTGTAGAACAGGTTAATATAACTGGTAGATGATCAGATTCAGATGAATCTTCCACATCTAAGGACATATCACGAGACAACATTTTATACATACCATGTGACATGACAAAATAATCCACTGTACTGCATCCCGTGTTACCTATATAGGTGTAACTGCCATCAAATATCACATTCACACAAACCATTAAGGATAACAAGATCAAAAGAGTTACAAATTTCCAACAACTGATCTCCAAACATATTTTTGTTTACATCCTGAGATTTTCTGCAAAAGGGGGACTGCTCATCTATTTCATCCTCTAAATCATCGTTTAAGTTAAAACATGCATTATTTCTGGATCCTGTTCTTGCATTTAGATCTCCACATAATAACAAATGAAAATCATATAATTGATACAACTCCAACAGTGTATACTCTAATGATTCCAAACCATACCCATGCTCATTATTTTTTCCAAACAACAGAGTCATGTGGTGGTATATATGTACAAATCCAAAATATATTCATATCCGTTCCAAAAAGTTGCTTATCAATACTTAGAATGATCAAATTGTCTATGTCAAAATCCACCTTAGTTACAAAATGTGCATATTTCTTCTTTATCAAAACAATTACTCCCCCTGAATATCTACCCTGATAAGAAATCTTCTTAGCCAGGGAACTGAATATAACATAATCACTAAATAAGTTAGACTCAAAATTGATACCAACGAAAGTTTCAGTTAAACAAATAAAATCATGGGCTTTTATGTAATTAACAAAATCTGCAATTTCTAGCTTAGGAAGCAATCCATTTACATTGAAGTTAAGGAACTTAACATCAGCATTTTGAACATTAATTCCCAGATCATTATCTACAGAAGTTTTAATTACTTTACAAATATCATTTCTTCTCTCTTTTATTTTACAACTATCTACATTGGCCTGGCCGTTTTCCTATTGTTGGGGAGAACCCCGTTCAGTGCGTGTTCTAGCGCGCCCTCTGTCTTGAGCCTCTTGTTTTTGCTCATTTGACTGTACGCGTCTGAAGCTGTCTAGAATGCTGTTCTGGCTGGCAGCCCTAGCCCTGACAGTCTTCCTCTGTCGGTTCTGTTTAGGGGAGGCCACTCCTAAATGCCTTTGCTCTCCAAGGGTATTGTCCAAAGTGGACATATCTCTCACCCCAGTGGAGACTGTGTCTGTGCGTTGGGCTTTGTCATTGGAGAGAGAGAGAGAGAGAGAGAGAGAATAACAGTATTGTACTCATTATACCAAATGTTTGATGTCATGTTTGTTGGATTTGTGTTACGCTCATCGTGATCAATTTCATGACAATATGACAAATGGTTTTGTACTCATAATGGGAAATATTTGTTTTAATGTTTGTTCAATATTTTTTATGGTTATGGTCATCAGTGATCTAACAAAGAGTTTTGTATTCATGATACCAAACATGTTACAGCATTTGTTTGATATTTGTAATCCACAGGATCATTCATAGTATGACAGTATGGCACTGTTGTACTTAACATGCCAAATCTTATCTATCTTATTCTCTTATTTCGAGGAGAATGGAGTAGGCACTCATGTGCTTTTTTACATCCAGTCCCCAAGTGTATGCAGTTTTTATCAGTTTTGTCATTAGTCCCACTGGCACACAGTGGCCTACACTTTTGAGAAGCAGAACAGGATTCAATGGTGTGCAAGATGTTCAGCGTGCGTTCACACACAGGACCTCGGTTTATAGTCTCATCTGAAGAACTTTAGGGGGGTTTAGGGGGGAGTGGAGTCAGCACTGATGTTAACTCCAGGGGAAAAAATGCTCTTGAACAAGATTTGAACCCGGGTTAGCAGATCACAAGCGCATCACTCTAACCACCAGGCTATCATGTTATATCGTTTGGTAATGTTTGGTTGATATTTGTGATGACGACGATGATGACAATGATGATGGTGATGATGATGGTAGTGATGATGATAATGGTGATGATGATGGTGATGATGATCATTAACACTATGTACATTTGTCATATTTTCTGTTAATTAAAAAAGTTAAAGTCTGTCCTGAGCCTAAGGCTCATCAGGCCGGTGCTTATCCCGGTTTCTGTGGCATTAAGCAACTGAGAGTCATAGACTCCCCCCTGGATAGGATGCCAGTCTATCACAGGGTTAACCCCTAGCACAAGGTTGGTACCCCTTTTACACCTGGGTGGGGTGAGAAAATAGCCGTAAAGTGCCTTTTCCAAGGGCACAACGCCATAGCCGAAAGCTGGGATTGAACCCGCAACCTTTAGATTACGAGTCCAACGCCCTAACCACTAGACTACAGCGGCAGCTTGTCTGTTAATGTTTGGTTGATATTTGTGATGATGATGGTGATGATGATGATGATGATGACGATGACAATGACCACTAACGCAACGTACATTTGTTATATTGTCTGTTAATGTGTGTTTGATATTTGTGATGGCGACAACAACGGCAATGATGACAATGGTGATGATGATGATGACAATGATGACGATCACGATGATGACGACGATGATGATAACGACGACGATGATGAGGACGATGATGATGATGATGATCACATCGACGCTATGTGGAACAGCCACGGCCCCTGCCAGTGCTGATAGCGGGGTGATTGCAGGAGCCATCATCGCTGTCATCGTCATTCTGCTCATCGTCATCGCCGTACTGGTCTTCATCTTCG
>CM060346.1:6274807-6284807 GCA_030674155.1 Stramonita haemastoma
GTGAACTGGGGGACTGCACTGAAATCAAGGCGTGCAAACAGTCATCTATCCAGTTGGTAACCAAGCTCGATGCTGCTTAACCTTAGCTTAGGGAAAGCAAGTGCTCTGACCACTGAGCTATCCCTTCCATATATATATATATATATATATATATATATATATATATATATATATATATATATATACAGGGTTCGCGCTAGGATTTAATATAACCAGTACTGCGAGTTGCCATTTCAGAGATATCTTGACCAACTCCCCCAAAATTGGTCCCCAGGAAATAAAATCTGGTACATACTGTGAACAAAACGAAACTATTCAGTGAGGGGTGGGGGAGGGGGGATTGTTCGGCAGCAAAACTAAATCTAAATTGAACGCAAATCTCCCAGAGACTTTGACTGCCGTGCTGCTGCCACTCGCTTCTTGGGCACGAAGCCACGCAGGAAATAGGATTTTTTTTCTAGCGCCTGTGTCACTGTCTGTGTCAGTCTGTTGTTTTGCATGACATCATTCGTGTGACTTATATTCTTCTTTCTTGTTTCTATGCATAACCCTCATTTATATCTTTCGTTCAATTTAGATTTAGTTTTTGACTGTTCTCTCTCAAAGCAACGAGCAAATCGGGGTCAGTCAGTCAGGGTCCACGATTCACAGGCGTACAGGAATATGGATATGACAAGGGAGCATATGAGTCCGATCTTGGAGTTGAGTGAGATATTTTTGTCTTTCCAGATGGTGTTCAGTTTTGCTGTTATTGTCTGTGCAATCCTGCATACTTCCTCTGGCTTGGACCCCTTGTCTGATACGATGGCTCCCAAGTACTTGAAGCTTTGAACTGTTTCCAGCTTCTGGTCATTGACCCTGATATCAGTGCTGATGTCCTTGGCGTTATTGGTCATCAGTTTGGTCTTCTCTGCACTGATTTCCATGCCATATGTTTTAGAGGCATTGTTCAGGTGTTCTGTTAGGCTGGCAAGCTCTTGTTCTGATCCTGCTAGTCCGTCAATGTCATATGCGAAGTGGAGGTTTGTAACCGTTTTGCCACCAATGCTGACTGATCCTTTATGGTGTTCCAGTGCATCAGCCATGATTCTCTCTGGGAAGATGTTGAAAGGAGTGGGTGAGAGTAGACAGCCCTGCCTTACTCCAACTGTTGTTTGAGACCTCTCTCCAGTGTTGCTGTTGAAGTACACTGCACTAGTGGCCTTGTTGTACAGCTCTTTGATGACTCTGATCATCTATATATCTATGAAATATACATGTTTATACATATTACACACGCACGCAGAGAGAGAGAGAGAGAGAGGGATAGCTAAGTGGTCAGAACGCTCGCTTTCCCCCAGTCAAGTTAAACAGCATAGAGTAGGCCGGAGGACATCCGGGAAAGACCGGATGACACTGGGAAAGACCAGAGTGGGCTTTGTGGGCTAGCCCCCCACAGTGCCGTCAGTATTTGGCTACGAGATCTTCAAAGAAAAAATGCTCCCAGGATCCACCGAAAGGGGAGAGAATGATGGATCCATCGGTGCTCAGACCACGGCCGCAAATCCAAAATGGACTATGGACACGGATATGGACAAAATGGAATATCCATGTGTCTGTGGAAGGAGCTTTGCTACAGCGCGAGGCATGAAGATCCATAGAACAAAGAAGGGATGTGAGAGGTCTCATCCGGGTGGACAGCAGCGCACTGCATCAGCAGATAAGACGTTGGAAGACCAAGGCCAGGATTCAAACCACAGTGCCAAGGACAACCAAGCTGTCGACTCGGATGACGAACTTGCACAGGCCCTCGATGCCAGGCGCCAGAAGCTCAACCTGCCAAAAGCAAGTGCAACTGATGAGTGGCAGAAACTGGACAGAAAAATTGTCCAAAGACTCGAGACTCTGATAGGGAAAAGCACACTAGAACACAAACTAGCCACATATGGGGACATCATATACGCCACCTGTAGGGATACCTATGGAGTAAAACAGCCAAAAGAGAAAACGCCTCCAAAGAAATCCAGACGCCAAGAAGAGATAGACAGGATCAGGGTCAAAAAGAAAAACCTCAGAAAGCAAATGAAAACCGCACTGCCAATTGAGAAACAAGGTTTGCAGAAGCTTTGGAAAGATCTGAAAGCAAGACACAGTGCCCTCAGCAAAGCAGAAGCAGCGAGGAAGAAGAAGAGCAGAAAGAAGAAAACCTACGACCGTTTCTTCAAGGACCCCTTCCAGTTTGCCAGAACACTCTTTGAGCAACCAAAATCGGGAACCCTGAAAGTGGACAAAGATGTTCTTGAGCAGCATCTCAGGAAAACTTACTCTGGCCCACAGAGCAAAGCACCACTCAACATCCAAGGCTTGGTAACGCCAGCCGACCCTGAGAAACCCTTCAACGCCAAGCCACCAACGCTGGAAGAAGTACAAAATGTGGTCAGCAAAGCCAGAGCCAAATCATCACCAGGGCCAAATGGAGTACCATACCAGCTGTACAAGAAATGTCCTAAAGTGCTGCAGTGGCTCCACAAGCTGCTGAGATCAGCATGGAGAAACAAGAAAATCAACAGCGAGTGGATGAAAGCTGATGGGGTGTACATCCCCAAAGAGCAAAACTCAAGTGACATTGGCCAGTTCAGACCAATATCCCTACTGAACGTTGAAGGCAAAATCTTCTTCTCTGTCATGGCAGCAAGGATGACCAAGTACCTCATGGAAAACAAGTACTTGGATGTGTCAGTCCAGAAAGGAGGCATCCCAGGTGTGTCTGGCTGTGTTGAACATGCCACAATGATTTGGGATGCAATCCAAAGAGCAAAAACAGGAAAGAAAGACCTAGATGTAGTGTGGCTTGATCTGGCAAATGCATATGGATCTGTACCCCACGAGATGATACAGCAGGCTCTCGAGATGTACCATGTGCCAGAGAACATCCGCGACATGCTCAAGATGTACTTCGACGGCTTCTCAATGCGGTTCTCTACCCAGGATTACACAACAGCATGGATCAACCTGGAAGTGGGTATCGCAATGGGCTGTGCAATTTCTCCAATACTGTTTGTGTTGGCAATGGAAGTCATCTTGAAAGCAGCAACCAGGAACACAAGCCAAACGGACCTCGGTGATGGATACAAGATGCCCCCTCTCAAGGCCTTCATGGACGATACAACAGTGGTCTCATCCAAAGAAAGTGAGACACGACATGTCTTGGAAAGACTGGACGACATTGTCGCCTCAGCAAGGATGAAATTTAAGCCCAAGAAATCACGGAGTCTGTCACTGAGAAAAGGAAAAGTAGCTGAATCCGCGGTCTTCAGTGTCGCTAACCAAGCCATTCCAACAGTCACAGAGGAACCTGTCAAGAGCCTTGGGAGGTGGTATGATGACACCCTGAAGGACACACAAAGAGCCAAAGAAACCAAAAAGATGGCGGAAGAAGGCTTGGAGACCATTGACCAGTGTGGTCTCCCTGGCAAATACAAGGTGTGGTGTCTGCAGTTCATGCTGATCCCAAAACTACTATGGCCTCTAATGATATATGAGATCTGCACCAGCACGGTAGAGGCAATGGAAGCCAAAATCAACAAATTCACGAGGAAATGGCTTGGAGTTCCACCCTGTCTCACCGATATAGCGCTGTACTGTCGGCAAGCAAAATTAAAACTGCCACTGAAATCCATCCTAGAAGAATATAAAGCAGGAAAAATCAGACTTCAAAGCATGTTAGAGGACACAGATGACAAGGTGGTAGAAGAAATCAAGCCCCTGCTGAAGACCGGCAGAAAATGGAAAGTCCAGGAGGTGATAAACTCTGCCAAAGAAAGTCTCAAGATCAGAGAGATAACAGGACACACACAGACCAACAGACAAGGACTAGGGTCAACAAAAACAGAATGGTGGTCAAAAGCAAAAGGAAAAGCCAAACGGGACATGGTCATTCAAGAGATGAGGAAAGAAGAAGACCAAAGAGACTCCAAAAAGCAGTCCAGCAGAGCCAACAAGGGCAATGGACAACATGGGAGAGTGCGCTCCAAAAAAGTCTCACCTGGAATGACATTTGGCACATGGCCCCTCTCAGGATCAGCTTCATTCTCAGATCCGTGTATGACCTGCTACCATCAAATGCAAACCTGGTGAAGTGGGGAAAAGCAGACGATCCTGCATGCCCCCTCTGCCGTGAAAAACAAACAGTGGAACATGTCCTCAGCTCATGCAAGGTAGCCTTAACCCAAGGGAGGTACACATGGAGGCACAACCAGGTGCTAAAAGAGATTGTAGAAGCAGTCTGGTTCAGTACCTGCTCCACAATTGGCAACATCAGGACACAAAAAGCTCCCGCAACCTTCTTCACGGCAGGAGGAAAAGACTCATGGCCACGAACATCAGTGCCATTCAGAACCTGCAAGCAGAGTCTGCTGGATGGAGCAGACGACTGGGTGTGCACTGCAGACCTCCCAGAATGGAACAACCACCCCGAGATCATCAGCAAGAGTGGTATGAGACCTGACATAGTAGTCAACTCCCACTCAACCAAGCAGCTGATCATGATAGAGCTGACTGTTCCATATGAGAACAGGATGGAGGCATCTCACGCCTACAAGACTGAAAAATATGCAGATCTGGCCAACAGCCTGAAGAAAGAAGGCTATCAGGTCAAAGTCCTTGCTGCAGAAGTCGGAGCCAGGGGGTTTGTGGGAGAATCGGCTTACAACCTCATGAAACAGCTCTCGATTGCAGGGAAGGAAAAAACCAGAGCCCTGAAAGCCATGACAGAAGCAGCCGAGAGATGTTCAAGCTGGATCTGGTCAAGGAGGAACAAAAGTGAACTGCATAAGACCTAGATGACCCCATAATACCATAGGTGGCTAATCCCCCCCCCCCCCCCCCCCCCCCCAAAAAAAAAAAAAAAAAAGTGTGCATATCCAGAGACCATGAATTCAAATCCGAGTCAGAACTCACCACATACATGAAGGGGCAGCAGAGAGACATCCAGAGTCATGAACTGGATGTGGGCCGGCCTCCCTAGAGTGTAAGGAAGATTAAAGGCCCGAAACACTTGTTTGAAGGGGGCTTCTCCTCTGAGGACTCTCTGCTGCCATGCTCTACGCGAGTTTCTTACCACTGTGGTTACCAGCTGGATGGGTGACCGTTTGCATGCCTTGGCTTCAGTACAGTCCCCCCCAGTTCACCCAGTTGTAAATGGGAACCTGCCCTCTTTAGGGTCGGGGAAGGTAAAGCAGCGAGGGAGAGGAAATGGGTGCCACCCTCAACATACTGGCCCCTAGAGAAGCTGAGGTCTCTTGACACCTCGCTCCCCTACGACCGACTAGGTTATGGGACACCTTCACCTTTTATATATATACACACACACACACACACCACACACACACACACACACACACACACACACACACACACACACACACACACTTTCAATATTCACCTCAACTCTTCTTTTCTGCTTTACTGCCAGAACCAAGATGGACTCATCTACGCCGACCTTGACCTTGCCAAACCCCAGGACGCAGAAGCGAAGCCAGTGAAAAAAGACAAGGTGAACTACGAAACCATCGACTTCACCCGCCAACCACCCCCTGCACAGCCAAACCCCGACACCATCGAACCAGCTTCTGATGCGGAAGAAGAAGTAGCTTCCAAGAAGTGATGAGGCACCTCCATTTCTTCCCCTCTGTGTTCGGGAAAAGGGAGACAATCGCGGCCGGAAGAGAAGAGCTGATCTGAGCAGGGGTGGTTGTCACGTCACCAGGCTGATGAAAAGTGTGAAATGTGTGGGGGGGGGGTTTGTTGGGTTTCTTTTTTTTTTTTTTTTTTTTTAGGTAACGGAACCTTGGGAGTATTTTTGGAGAGTTTTTCTGTCGTTTGTGAAGATTGGGTATGTGGAGATGTGGAGAGGATTCTGGACTTCTGTGTAAGCGTGTGTATGTTCTTTCCATCATTCTTTTCTCTGACGGAAGTTGTTGTCACCGGGACAGAAAAAGTGTGACGTCCCGTCAGTGGAACATCAGGAAGTGTTTTTTTTTAATCTTTTGGAAGAGCTGTTCTGTATTTTTTGAAGATTGACTTTGTTGATATGTGGAGAGAATTCTGGACTTCTGTATGTGTGTGTGTTCTTGTGGACATGCTTTAACAGGAAGGAACTTGTGGTCACACAGACAGAGAATGTGTGATGTCACGTCTGTGGAACTTCAAGAGTATTTTTGGAGACCTTTTTCTGTATTATGTGTAAAAGATCAACTTTTTGTTGAAATGTAGACAGAATTCAGGACTTGTGTATGTGTGTTCTTGTGGCCATGCTTCGATGTGAAGGAGACCGTTGTCACTTGGACAGAAAAAGTGTGACGTCAGATCTGTGGAACTTTAGGAGTATTTTGGGGGAGCTTTTTTGTATTTCTGAGGACTGACTTTGTCAAGATTTTGAGAGGATTCTGGACTTGTGTGTATGTGTGTGTGTGTGTGTGTGCGTGTGCGTGTGCGTGTGCGTGTGTGTGTGTGTGTGTGTGCGTGTCCTTGTGAACATGCTTCACTTTGAAGGAACTTGTGGTCACACAGACAGAAAATGTGTGACGTCACATCTGTAGAATTTCAGGAGTATTTTTGGAGAGCTTTTTCTGTATTTCTGAAGATTGACTTTTGTTGAAACATAGAGAGAATTCAGGACTTGTGTGTGTGTGTTCTTGTGGCCATGCTTTGATGTGAAGGAGACTGTCCTTGCTCGGACAGAAAATGTGTGGAATTTCAGGAGTATTTTTAGAAACTTTTTTTTTTTATCTTGAATTTGTGTCACATTCCATAAGATTTGACTTTGGGGAAATGGTTGTGGAAAGCAGTGACTGTCCTGGGTTGATGTGTGTGTGTGTGTGTGTGTGTGTGTGTGTGTGTGTGTGTGTGTGTGTGTGTGTGTGTGTGGGGATATTGTTGGGTGTTTTTTTTTTTAATTGTATTCTAGTTTAGTTTTTTTTAATTTCAAGGATAATGGAATAAGCTTTCGTGTTTGTTTGTTTTGTTTTTTTATATAATTCCAGTCCCCATGCTGTATGGTGTTTTGTCAATTTTGTCATCCATGCCCACCACCAGCATCCAATGGCCTACTCTTCCGGAAAGAGGAACAGATTTTAAAGTGTGCACAAGCTGTTCTGCATGCATTCACGAGTGAAAAAGTGCCTTTGTGGATTTTTGGAGAGAAGAGAGTGGTGCTTTTGGGGGTTTTTAGGGGAGGGGGTTTGTTTTTTATACATTGTTTTTTTATGGTTTCTGCTGGCCTTGTTGAAAATGAACAAACTGTCCAAAATGAACAGGAACAGTTTTGTCCAAAATGAGCGGCGTGTCAATAATGAACGGTGTGTCAAAAATGAACAGTTTTGCCCAAAAGAAACAATTTTGTGAACAATGAACAGTGTCAAAAAATGAACAAAGTGTCAAAAAAGGAACAAACACTTGATAGGGGGCTTAGTAGGTGGTGACCTGCGTATGTAAGCTCAGAACAGGCACCACTGAACACCACCAAAGTGACCCAGTAGCAGTGCAGGGCCCGTCTGGCTGGTGGCACCACGGCGGCCTAATATTAATGGGCTCCCTGTGGACTGCAGATCCCGGGGATGAGACACAACGAATCAGGGTATGGCTGTGGCGGGGAGATTGAAGTGAGCGGTGTGGGAACAGCAGGAGCAGAAGATGAGGCAGCCAAAAAAAAACAAACAAAAAACCAAACTGGCCATCAGCCCTACCATAAGGGGATGAGATGTTTTGAGAAGAACAAGGACAATCTGCATTTCATTCTTTTTTCTTTTTTTTAAAAATCTACTCAGGGTGTTTTTGAGTTGTTGTTGAATATTTTGTAGAATAGTGAAAGAAAGAAAGAAAAAAATTGTGTGTCAGGATTTGGAGCAAAGGATTTGTTTGTTTTTGGGGTTGGGTGGTTGTTTTTTTTGTATCCATGCAGGATGTGTTCCAGTATATTTTGTGGAGGAGTCTTCAGGGATGGGATAGCTCAGTGGTCAGAGCACTTGCTTTCCTTCAAGCTAAGGTTAAGCAGCATTGAGCTGCCTTGGCTTCAGCACAGTCCCCCAGTTCACCCAGCTGTCAATGGTTACCTGCCCTCTTTAGGGTCAGGGAAGGTAAAGCAGCGAGGGAGAGGAGATGGGTGCCGCCCTCAACATGCTGGCCCCTAGAGAAGCTGAGGTCTCTGATGCCTGGCTCCCTTATGACCACTTAGGTAATGGAACACCTTTACCTTTTTTTTTTTTTTTTTTTTTTTTTGGTTTTGTTTTAACTTTAGTCTTTGTCAAACGCTCTCAGACAGCAAGTATGCCATAAGAAAGAAAACACATTGCGCTGCTGTTAGGCACCTGTCAAGTCAGAGACCAGCACATCCGACTTTGACACATGGGAGAGAGCTGTTATACTTGAAGTCTTTTTTGGGGGGAGGAAAAAAAGGGCAGGAGAATGGACCAAGAAGGCAGAAAATCGTCGGTGACAGAAAAGAAACAAGGCCAGAAACAAAGAGAGAGATAGAGAAGGAGGGAATTTTTAGCGCAGAAATTTCCAGATGCTGTTTTACACTGACAGGCCCTCCCCTGGCATCCCCAACTGGGGGGGGGGGGGGGGGGGGAGAGAAGAGGAAGAAGATTTTGTGTGTCAGGGTGTGTTTTTGATATTGGTAATGAAGGTAACAGTTTTTTTTTTGTTTTTTTTTTTAAATGAAGCTTTTTTTTTTTTATTATTGGATTTTCTTTTTAAAAAAATTAAAGTGAAGCTCACTCCAGGGGGCGGGACAACTCAGTGGTCAGAGCACTCGCTTTCCCCAAGCTAAGGTTAAGCAGCATCGAGCATGGTTACCATGTGGATGGGTGACTGACCGTTTGCGCTGCCTTGGTTTCAGTACAGTCCCCCAGTTCACCCAGCTGTCAGTGGGCACCTGCTCTCTTTAGGGTCAGGGAAGGTAAAGCAGTGAGGGAGAGGAGATGGGCGCCACTGGCCCCTAGAGAAGCTGAGGTCTCTGACGCCTCGCTCCCCTATGACCACAAAGGTTATGGAATACCTCCTACCCAAAGCTCACTCATCAGACCTGGCCCAGGTGAAAAGCTGATTTCCAAGGCCTGCTACACTAACACTAAAATGTTGTTATAATGTTGTTATAATGTAAAAATGTCGTGTTGAGATTGCCTGTCTTCAGCTATAACAAAGCTCTTAAGTAACACAACAAACAAAGCTGCGGTTCTCCTTTAAAAGGAGAGAGAAAAAATCCTCTGAAACCAGAGTATGGCTGCCTATATGGCGAGGTACTTTTCAAAACAAGTCATAATTATGATAATACAGGCAAAACTTTTCATTCAGTGTCGCAAATTTCTAATCTCAGAGTGAGAATTCCCAGGTGGTGGCTGTGGCGGGTAGATTGAAAAGAGCATGTGCGAACAGCAGTTATAGGAAGTCACAGAAGATGAGGCAGCACCAAAAAAAAAAATGTGAGTGAGTCATAGTACTGCACATTTTGGGTGACTGACTACCTACACCCAGAGTGTTAAGCTGGGGAACGCACAACAGCAATGACTGTTTTCAGAACTTCTTTAGAAGTCACTGTGTGTGACTGCAGGGAAGTTTTGAGACAGTGTGATATGGACAAGTTTTATTGGAAGGAAATTATGGTGTTCTGTCTTTGCCATGTTTTTTTTGTTTTTTTAATTTTTTTTAATTCTGTGACATTCCCAACTCTCTTCTCAAGATTTACAAGACTTTTGACCTCTCTTGAGGCATAGAGGATTTGAGTCAACAGAGTCAACTGAGACGTATATGATTTTCCTGAGTGACGAAAATATTTATTTGCGTGTGACAGAAACGGGGTCCACCTTTTCATCAGTGTCGTGCAACTTTTACTCTGTACTTTACATTTGCTCACTACTGTTGAACAACGATTGCCTTTCCAATGGATCATTCCAGTGATGTGGAGGAGGGGGGTCTGCTGCATGGGTAACAGCTTGCGTTCCGTACTTACTTTGCGCTCTAG
>CM060346.1:6289807-6357307 GCA_030674155.1 Stramonita haemastoma
CATGCGTGCACACACACATGCGTGCGCACACACACACACGTGCGCGCGCGCGCGCGCACACCCACCCACCCACCCACACACACACACACACACACACACCCTCTAATATCACTTTGAGTGAACAGACATAAAATCGAAGCAACAACAACAACAAAAATACCACCACACACACACACACACACACACACACACACACACACACACACACACACACACACACACACACACCACACACACATCATGTGCGAACGCACGCAGAACATCTTGCGCACGCGTTACATCCTGTTCCGCTTTTCGTAAGAGTAGGCCATCGTGCACCGGTGGGAACAGATGACACGATTTTTACAAAAACTGAATACACACGAGGACTGGATGTAAAAAAAAAAGCACATGAGTGTTTATCCCATTATCCTCGATATAAAAAAACAAAATAAAAATAAAACAAAAAAATTTAGGGCGAGTTAGAGGAGTCGAAACACAGGCCTGAATTTAATACCCTGTGATGGACCTGTTCTGCCTTCTTTTAGGCTACACTTCACATTTAGCTCGCGGTCGTCGTGTAGTATCTTTGTAGAGTGTAAGTCAAGTCAAGGTGCAGTGTTTGCTTAAAAAAAAAAATTCAAAGCTACCAAATTTGTGCAAAATCACATGAGTTTTGAGTCAGAGGGTAGCCCTTTACAAAATGTGCAGGATTGCTTTTTTTCTTTTTTTGGGTATGGATGGCTTAGTACATGGGGTATGAATGCAAGAGCCATATAGGAAAACAGAAAGAAAAGTGCTAAAAAAAAAAAAAAAATAATAATACAGGTGTGTAGGTGGGAGCAAGAAAGTGTCACAGGCCTATGAAGATGAAAATAGTGCCAACCTTTTTCTGTCCCAATAATAGTTACCATGATCAAAATTAACAACTTCCACCATCGCAAGATTTAAGACTTATTCTTCTTTAAATGAAATATACTTAAAAAGGAGGAATTTCTTATGAAAAAAAAGTGATGTTTTAGCTTGCAACCTTTCTTTCACCTCACCTTTCTTTACAATTCAGCTTCTCTTCATGCCAGCAGCACGACACTTGAGACACCTGTTGCACCTTGTGTGTATGAAGGTCCCTCTGAAAGGTAAGTGGGCCTGAAAATTATTGTACTCCTCTGATTTTTTGTCCCTATCATAATGTTTGTTTGTTCTTCTTGTCCGATTTTCGTGTTTGTTACCTTTTCTTTTGGTCATGTTATGTAGCCAGGTGGGGACGGATAGCTCAGGGGTCAGAGGCTCGATTCCCCCCAGTCGAGTTAAGCAGCTGGTTGCCTATTGGATGGGTGACGTTTGCATGCCTTGGGTACAGTACAGTTCCCCCAGCTGTCAATGGGTACCTGCCCTCTTTAGGGTCAGGGAAGGTAAAGCAGGGAGGGAGAGGAGATGGATGCTACCCTCAACATGCTGGCCCCTAGAGAAGCTGAGGTCTCTGAGCCTCGCTCCTCTACCACCAGACAGGTTATGGAACACCTTTACCTTTTACCTTTACCTTTGTAGCCAGGTAGTGGACCAGACTTAGCGGTGCCATCAGTCAGTTGAAACAGCCCCCAGTTGATTAAAAATGGATCCTCATTTGCTAAATCAATGAATGTGTAGCAGTCATTCACAATTACCTGACACTTTGGAGACCAGGAAAAGTGGCAGAAACAGCGTTAGTATGTCCAGAAGTGTTGTGTCCAAAGCCTAGCTGAAACTGAAAGTAGATTGTAATATGTAATGTGAGTTAATTCCCTTGAATAAAGGTCACTTCCGGTTTCCAGCCAAGTGCCACATTGTTCAGTCTTTATTGTGCGTTTGTATTTTGAATGCATCAGGCCACTAGCTGGCCATTCTAAAGAGAAACATAACAACTGGCCACGAGGTGAAGTTTGTTTTTCAAGTCTACATCATCCACATGGCGACAAGTCTGCCAAACTTCGAACATTTTCACATCTACCAAGACAATGAAAACGTTGGCACACGTTGGCTGAAATGGCTGACAAAGTTTGAAAATCTTGTGTGTGCTTTGGACATTACAAGAGACGCTTGAAAAAAAACCCTTCTCCTCCATTACAGAGGTGATGAAATCTATGAAATCTATGAATCATTCTCTTACGAGAAAAAGGGGATCGGCGCAACTACGGACGAGGGACCAAACAAATACAACCTGCTCAAGACATCTTTCACTGAATACTTCAACCCAAAGAAGAATTCCAGCTACGAACATCTGAAGTTCAGAAATGTGACACAGAACACAGGTGAGACAATTGACAGTTTTCATACTCGACTCCGTGCGTTAGCAATTAACTGCGATTTTCACAATACAGACAGTGAAATTCTGACACAAATTTTGCATGGTTGCACATCATCTAGACTGAGGAGAAGAGTGCTTAGGGATTCATTTACACTGGACCAGATACTTTCTGAAGCACGATCTCAAGAGCTATCCAAAGCTAGGGCTACAGACATTGAACAAACAGCTCACAGTCACAAAATAAACGCAGTCAAGAATTCTGCTGGTCGTAAGCATGGAAGAGGAGGAGGTCAGTCCTCACACACAAACAATCGTGAGGGACAGAGTGGCTTCCAGCAGAGAGGCAGAGGTGGATTTTCTCAGCGAGGTAGAGGAAGTTCCAGACCGCCAAGACAAAACACGACATGCCGTAACTGTGGTGGACCATTCCCACACCCCGACGGATGTCCAGCTGCGGGAAAGCAGTGCAGAGCTTGTTCGAAGATAGGACACTACTCCCGTGTCTGTAGATCCAAACAAAAACCTGTGAAGATCAACAATGTATCGAATACTTGTGACAGATCAGCTGATAGCTCCAGTGAGGAATCAGTCTTCCATATCACCCACAATTCCAAAATTCCAGCAGTTCATGCCACACTGTTTGGGAAAGAAATGGCATTTCTTGTTGACAGTGGTGTGACAGTAAATATTGTGCACTTCGATATGCCCCACAAACTTGAAACTCAAACAGCCATGTCTGAGAATTATGGCCTACGGTTTCAACAAAAGCTTGCCTGTGGATGGATACTTTTTGACAGACCTAGAATACAAAGGCAAAAGAACACATGCAACATTCTACGTCGTCAATAGTGACAAGAAAACAGATAGTCTTATCTGCGCAGACACTGCACAAGCTTTGGGACTGATACAATTTGCGTTCTCTGCAAGCCTGAATTTGGACACATCTGCCCAATCAACAAGTTCCATCGCTGACAACTTCACAGAACTTTTTGATGGTAAACTAGGACACATCAAAGGTACGAAAATCAAACTGCATGTGGAGCCTGAAGTACAGCCTGTTGCTCAGCAGCACCGACGTGTTCCATTCCATTTTCGAAAACAGGTGGAGGCCAAACTGAAGAAACTCCAAGATTTGGATATCATCGAGCCGGTAACTAGACCGACTCCCTGGGTCAGCCCTATTGTGTGCATCCCCAAGAAACGTGAGGGAGAAGTTAGAGTGTGCGTTGATATGCGCGAACCAAACAAAGCAATAGGTAGAGAAAAACATCCTATGCCAACACTCGACGACTTGATTTCAGATCTGAATGGGGCTACAAGGTTCAGCAAACTTGACATGACTCAAGCCTATCATCAGCTGGAAATTGTCGAAGACTCTCGTCAGATCACCACATTCTTGACTCACGTTGGATTGTTCCGATACAAAAGGCTGCTATTTGGAGTCAAAGCAGCTTCAGAAATTTTCCAAAACGCCATATCCAATATACTGCATGACATTCCTGGCGTTAGAAATCTGTCTGATGACATCATCGTTTTCGGGGCTACTCAGCAAGAACATGACAGGAGCTTAAAGAAGACACTTCAATGCCTACAAGAGGTGGGAGCAAAACTCAATCGCCAGAAATGCATCTTTTCTGCATCTGAGCTGACATTCTTTGGCCGTGTGTTTGAAAAAAGGGGGGAAGACCACAGATCCTGAGAAAACCAAGACAATTCTCAATGCCCCTGCACCTACAAACATCGCAGAGCTTAGATCGTTTCTCGGTATGACTCAGTACATGGCTAGGTACATTCCTGCATATGCGACAATTACCAGTCCACTGCGTGAACTACTCAAGAAAGATGTGAGTTGGACCTGGTCAGCAGCTTAATAGGCAGTGTTTGAAAAGCTGAAAGAGATGCTCACCTCAAGCCCAGTCATGGCATACTTTGATCCTGCTAAAGAAACATCTATCCTGGTGGATTCTAGCCCAGTTGGTCTTGGGGCGATTCTCGTCCAAGACAACAAGGCGATATGTTACGCGAGCTGAGCGCTCACAGATGTCGAGAAACACTACTCACAGACGGATAGAGAGATGCTTGCTGCTGTCTATGGAATCGAACATTTCCACTTGTACGTGCAAGGAGCTCCATTCAAACTCATCACTGACCACAAACCACTGCTCGGGATAGTCAAAAGCTGAAACCCAACAACTGCCCGAATTGAGAGATGGCGTCTTCGACTCATGCCGTACGAGGTCGAATTCGTGTACAGGCCAGGCAGAAATGAACAAAACCCAGCTGACTACATCAGCCGGCATCCTCAAACAACACCTGCCAGAGACAACACTGGTGAGGAATACATTGCATTCTTAGCTAAATTTGCAGTGCCGAAAGCAATGACACAAGACGATATTCGAGCTGAAACTCAGAGAGACCCTCAGCTCCAGAAAGTTATGCAGGCAGTCCAAACTGGAAAATGGAGAAGTGATATTTCAGACTTTGCACGATTCAAAGATGAGTTATCGGTGCATGATGGACTTGTTCTTAGAGGTCATCGTCTCATTCTTCCGCAGTCACTTCAGAACCAAGCCATAGACATTGCTCACCAGTCACACCAAGGTATTGTGAAGACCAAGCAACTGATCCAGGAAAAAATCTGGTTTCCTGGTATCGACAAACTGGTTGAGAATACTGTGAAGTCCTGTATCCCGTGCCAGGCCACGTACAAAGGACCAACACAGAGAGAACCTCTCCAACCAACACCACTCCCTTCAGGCCCATGGGTAGCAGTGGCGATTGACTTCGCTGGACCGTTTCCATCGGGAGAATATGTGCTGGTGGTCACTGATGAGTACATTCGGTACCCAGAAGTGGAGATCGTCTGGTCCACTTCAGAAAGGGTCGTGCTTCCACGTTTGGACCAAATCTTTGCTCGCCAAGGCTTCCCTGAAATTTGCAAGCCGGATAATGGCCCACCATTCAATGGTCAAGTTTTTGCACAATATGCTGAGAGGAATGGTTTCAGGCACAGGAAAATTATGCCTGTGTGGCCTGAGGCGAACGGTGCAGGTGAATACTTCATGGAAACAATCAAGAACAACATCCGTGCATCAACAGCTGATGGCCAAAACTGGAAGGAGCAAATCCCAACGTTTCTTCGATCATTTAGGGCAACGCCACACACTGCAACTGGTGTCTCGCCATTTGAGGCAATGACAGGACGGAAGATGAATGTTGGATTACCAACAGCTCTGAAATATCTCCCTCCGGTCCCTGTACATACCCGTGTTGCACACAATGACCATTACAGTAAGGGAAAGATGGCAGAATACACTAATGCCCGCCGTCACACCGCACAAGCAAAGATGGCACCTGGTGATTACGTGTTGGTCAAGCAACCCAAACAAAACGCTTTGACAACACCATACAACACGACGCCATGTCTGGTGAAAGAGAAGAAGGGGAGCATGGTAACAGCTTGCTGCCCTGACGGATCTCTCATCACCAGAAATTCATCCCATTTTCGACAGCTGCCAGCACACATCAACATTCCTGGCGATGTTCCAGAACTCGATGCTCCAGAGGACCCAGACATCAACATTCCTGGAGACATCATTATTACTGAGACTTCTTCAACTGGAGAAACTGGTAACAACGATACAAGCTCCAACCAACTTCCATCACCCAGTACCAGACGTTCAGGCCGAACAATCAAAACTCCAACTTACCTGAAAGACTACGTCCTCGACTAACCCATTACGTTGATTTTGTACATGACCTGTCACTAGAGGACAACGTGTAGTTAGGTTGTCTCTCTATTTAGTCGAATTCAAACATTGCTTGATATTAAATTTCATTTGTGTTCTAGTCATTGTTAGAGAGAATGCTCTGTAGTTTTGATTTGTGTTTATGGCCTGTATATCAAGGAGGACAGCAGTGTAGCTAGGCTGATCCAACTTGATCTTAAGTGATCCTGTAGAGTGGTCACAGTATTGTGTTATCCTTATTGTTAGAAGAGCATCAGAATGCTCTGTAGTTTTGGGTTGTGTTTACGGACTGTATATCAAGGAGGACAGCAGTGTAGCTAGGCTGATCCAACTTGATCTTAAGTGATCCTGTAGAGTGGTCACAGTATTGTGTTATCCTTATTGTTAGAAGAGCATCAGAATGCTCTGTAGTTTTGGGTTGTGTTTACGGACTGTATATCAAGGAGGACAGCAGTGTAGCTAGGCTGATCCAACTTGATCTTAAGTGATCCTGTAGAGTGGTCACAATATTGTGTTATCCTTATTGTTAGAAGAGCATCAGAATGCTCTGTAGTTTTGGGTTGTGTTTACGGACTGTATATCAAGAAGGACAGCAGTGTAGCTAGGCTGATCCAACTTTATTCTAAGTGATTGTGTAGAGAGGGCACAATATTATAGTTTTAAGTGATCGAATAGATTGGTCACATTACTGTAGTTTCTTTTATTTCATTTTATTCATGAAAGCTCAAGCCTCAAGTCATATATTTACATATGAGTGAAGAACCTGATGTGAATTCCAAGAAACCATCCAGAACTGAGTGGACACTTTTTCATCAAGAACTGAATATCTTTTTTTTTTTTTTTTTTTTTTTACTGCCTTGTCTTCTGTGATGTCCACGTCCTGCTGCTCCCACGCCGCTCATGTCAATCTCCCCGCCACAGCCATACCCAGATTCGTTGGGTCTCACCCCCGGGGTCGGGAGTCCACAGGGAGCCCATCAATATTAGGCTGTCGCGGGGCCACCAGCCAGAGGGCCTTGCACTTCTGCTGGGTCACTTTGGTGGTGTTCAGTGGTGCCTGTTCTGAGCTAACATATGCACGACACCACCTACTAAGCCCCCTACTAAGACAGTATTAGCTCAGTCGCGGAGCCAGACTGAGTGAGCCACCCACCCAAGGTGGCGACCACCACAACGTACCTCCAACGACTGCCTCCCTGCGAACCTCCAACCCCAAAGGCTTTGACACAAATTCACCACAGGCACAAAAGCTTATGGGGAAACCGAATCTGAGGTCACCATGAGACCAGAGCAACAGAGGCTACCGAATCAGAGGCAATTTTTATTATTGCATGATGATCAATGAGGATGAGGATGATGTAATGATGCTGCTGTGGAAGTGCATCCGCTTTGAGTCTACTTGACAGGGTTGTTCTCTATGCTTACTATCATAATATATCCCGGCGTCAACCAGGCCCGAGAGATACAGACACCTGCAGTGTTGGTCAGGTAATTTGAGCAACACTCTCAAATTCGCATCAGTAAAGTGGATGAAGCTCGACTGTGTCTCCCCACTGAGCCCACAGAACACTCACTCTGGGTAGGAGCCAGCCAGAGCCGAAAAATCCCTGACTCTTATGGGACTCATCCCGTGACCTTCCAGTCCGGAATCCAAGGCGCTAACCACTGCGCCATGGCGGCTGGTAGAACTGAATATCTTGACATTCAAGTTTATCATTTGTTCTGCAGAATTTGACTTGACCTTTACATGACATTCTCATACTAGCACAGTAGGTGTATCCAGTCACTCATGTGTTGGCATCCTTTTATTTTATTCTATTGGATGTTTTGAATTTTCACAATGATTCTGACATACACACCCACATGCAGCCAAGACATGTATCTGCTTACTGATGTGTATTCAATATATATTGATGAAGCCAAAGGTTTAATTTTCAGAAACCATTGAATTAAAATTAACGCACAATGCATATCTTCCTCAACTTTTCGAGTTTCGACAGTCACTCTTTGACAATTCATTTTCATTGAAATTGTCCATTCAAGTTGAGGAGGGATGTTGTGTCCAAAGCCTAGCTGAAACTGAAAGTAGATTGTAATATTATGTATTAATGTGAGTTAGTTCCTTTGAATAAAGGTCACTTCCGGTTTCCAGCCAAGTGCCACGTTGTTGAGTGTTTATTGTGGGCAAGCCGTATACATGTTTGTATTTTGAATGCATCAGGCCACTAGCTGGCCATTCTAAAGAGAAACATAACAAGAAGGTGGGAGTCTGGTAAAGGTAAGAGTGTCCCATAACCTGTGTGATCGTAGGGGAGCAAGGCGTCAGAGACCTCAGCTTTTCTAGGGGCCAGCATAGTGAGGGCGGCGCCCATCTCCTCTCCCTCGCTGCTTTACCTTCCCTGACTCTAAGGAGGGCAGGTACCCATTTACAGCTGGGGTAACTGTACTGTAGCCAAGGCGCGTAAACGGTCACCCATCCAGCTGGTAACCACGCCCGACGCTGCTTAACTTGACTGGGGGAAAGCGAGCGCTCTGACCTCTTGGCTATCTTGTCCCGGGAGTGTGCCCTTGTGTGTAAACTTACGAAACACCATGAATCTTGAAAAGAAGAGAAATGCTAGCCTAAGGACGATCAATCGACCACAAACGAAAGCATTAGGCTACATCGAAATAAATAATTAAACACGTTTTATAATTCTGGTTCATATTAATTATTACAATCATCGAAACTGAAACTTCTACGATAACGGAAAACCCCGAGTTGAGTAATATCCCTGTCTCTTTTCGCAACATTGAAGAAGTGTATTGTTTGCGTTCGTTTTGTAATATTATTTAGTTGTAAATCACACAAAACGCATCTCCGTTCCATAGTGTGTTCTGCCTGAAATAAATAAGTGGTTAAAGACAACTAAAAAAATAATATAAATTCTGATGACTGACGAAAGGATTTTCCCCGTTACTAAATTTAGCATCTGTTGCCAATGTTGCAACACCGTTTATCAGTGGTGGCCTCACTGGGGAAAGTCAGAACTTTAAAATCAGAATGTTTACCTTTGAACCAGGAGCAAAAGATTAGCCTAAATAATTTTTTTTTTTAAAAACGGCCAAGGTTTGGGCCAGAATTTCTTGATGTGTTTTATGATCTTTTTGACAGGTATTGACAGTGAGGAAGAGGTTGAGAGGCTCAATTTGGTTGAGTTAATGACAGAGACTATGAGGTGAGGATTGTGTGATATTTTTTTAAGCAGTTCGGTAGAAACTGATGGCAATGGACAGAAGGGAACAGGGCTAGTTTTCCTGGATACATTTCATCACTAGTGGACCTCAGGGACGCTTTACTTTATTTTTTGACACAACAAGACTTCCAAATAATTGCTGTTCAGACAATTCGAGATGCTCCTGACTATTTCTTTCTTTCTTTCTTTCTTTCTTTTTTTATATCAAGGATAACAGAATAAGCAATCAAGTGCTTTTTTTCATCCGGTCCCCGTGTGTATGCAGTTTTGTAAATATTGTCATCTGTTCCCACCAGCACACGGTGGCCTACTCTTACGAAAAGCGGAACAGGATTTAACGTGTGCGCAAGATGTTCTGCGTGTGTTCGCACACGGGGCCTCGGTTTAAAGTCTCATCCGAAGGACTTTTGGGGAGAGTGGAGTCAGTACTGATGTTAACTCCAGTAGGCCAATTTAGCATCACACGAAATCATCGCATTTTCGACTTAGAAACAGATGAGTCGTTTCTTATAGGGAAATCCGTATTTCGGATTTTTTAAAAAGGAATATTTTGATCCAAAACCTGAAATCCTTTTGAAAAAGACCACAATGACAACCTGTGACAAACACCTTGAAAACACTTAAAAGTCAAGAATTGTATATGAAAGTGTTCTCATTAAGGATGATGATAAACTAAAGATCTGTTTTTGTTCGGAAAAACAGATTCAAGTTTCGAGTGTGTGGTCAAGGACTGGAAGACGACAAAGTCTTCACGGAAGGTAAGTATTGATTTGGCGCCTGTGCAGTAGGCTAAGTCTGGGAAGTGGCTTATCCATTGTAGAAGTTCTCAAGCCTTTAAAGCTGAAGCCAACTTCCAAGAGTAGACTTTGTTTGTACTCAAGTTGCTTCCAAACAGATTAAAAGTAACGAAATCTGACGCAACTGGTGCCTAGCCCAGGGCCTAAATGAAAGGTACTTGCTGATTTTGTAAAATGACGTCAAGACGAGTGAACATTGTACTTTCTGTTTCTGCATAGGGGTATTTCATCTCAAGTACGGCATTCTTTTGCTGACTAATACTTCTAGGTAGTGTCACAACACAAAATCCCCAGCGTCCAAAAAGGACGAGGTTAGATTTTCTGCTGCAACTAGCTCGTTTAAAATTCGTCCGGAAAAGGGGTGGCAGTCACAGCAATCTCCCAAAGCACAACTCAAAAGGCAAAAAAAACCCCAACAATTACAAACAAGACTTTATTTCACTTTCATACAACTTTACCACTCAAAGCTAACATGCCCCTTTTCCCCCCTCCGCCCTTCCTAACACCCCTAACCCCCTACACAAATATATGAACAAGAAACAGAAATCAATGAAAATAATACTCTCTCACACACATTCTCACAGTCTATTCACAATGGGGAGGGGGGGGGGGGAAGGTATCAGGACAGGAGGAAAACGTGGGGGGACACTCAGCTTTTCCAACTGCCAACAGCGCTGACGTCGAGGCGTTGGACGTCAGAGTCCAGTTCAGGCTTGCAGCATGCTGTGGAAAGTCCTAGCTCTTCTCTTCATCCCCTCTGCTGAGATGGCCCGGGGAGGTCTGCTGGAACACTGGGTGTGGAGTTCTGCCCCACACACTGTCCAGCCCTGAGGCTCGTCCCACCCGACATCCAGTCCCGCCTGCCCAAAACACAAAGCTGTGACAGGAATTAATATTTTGTCACAATATGAGTGTCAACCCCTCCCTCCATCCCTTGCCTTCCCCCACCTTAACAATCCACAACAATTTCCATCAAACTCCTCCATGAGGTTACCACTATCAATCACTTCAAATAAGCTGTCACACAGACATACAAATAAACACGACATAACCTCTGACTGCAACATATATTCCCACAGTCAGAGGAACAGGACCGATTACTGGGGATAGTACTCAAAATCAGACGACGCCGGTGAACCTGCGGTCCCCTCCAGTTTCAATCCACCGCGATTGCCCGAAAACCCCAGAATCATAAAAAGAAACAAAAGAATGAAGCGCTGAAAATAAAGTCTTGGAACCAAATGGAATCTGCGTGTTCGGAAAACCTATCTTCTCTCTTCCCCCACGAAGGCAGAGTTCGAGAGAATAAACTATTGGAACAAAACATAAAGTGGTGAAGTCGTGGGTTCGAAACCCCGGTGCAACACCCACTCACTCCGGTCAGCGGAATGAGTAAATAATTCAAACAAACAAGTTGCATGCACCTGAAAAAATGTTGGACACTTCCGAGTGTCTAAACCAAATAAAATAAATTCGATTTCTGCCACACGCTACATACCTCAGACAGCTCGTGTGGTTATCATCGTCGTGTGCCGATCGCGGCACCACCACTCCTGCGTCGGCAAGGAGTTCTCTCTCTCTGCACCTTGGCTACCGAGCACAAAGTGTCGCCGGGGTGGCATCACGACAGGCAATATATGCCTGCTATCACCTCAACTCGAGTGAGCTCTCACCCCGGTTTCCGCGGAAACTCCGCCACGCACGGGTGCCTCGTACGCGGCCACTCAGGGAGTTTTACGCATGGCTACACAACACGTTACATAAAAATCCCCATGCGCACGCTAGCCTGCGCTCAGGGGTTTAAATCACAATAAAAAATTTAAGTGGGGAGGGTGGGGAAAAAAATAGTGTGGAGGTAAAGGACCTCCAGTCAGTCCCCTTAAAACCACACCTTTCCCTACGTGTCCAGGGCGCTAGCCCTTCACCCTGGCGGTCAGGAGAGGTGTAAGTGGGGTGGTGAAGGGGTGTGAGGATTCGAACCTGGGTCGATTCGTGACAGGTAGATTAGGTAGCCAAGTTTATTACGATATAGTAGTAAGCTTCACTTTTTTTAATGGAATAATTCTAACTTCTTTTTTTTTATATACTTAAAACATCCAAACTTATCCCAGTTCAAAACATAATTCATAGTATGACCAAAACAGATTGACAGTAACTCCAAAGACAGTAACTCCGATGTTATGCCTAAAAGTATTTAAGTGAAAATATCTCACAGAACACACACACACAGACACAACACAACACAACACACACACACACACACACACACACACACACACACACACACACACACACACACACACACACGCATGCGTTGCTTGTTGTACCATCTGAGGGCGTGCCAGCCAGAGAGAGAGAGAGGAGGAGGGGGGGGGGGTTATTCATTTTATTTCATTCTTTTATTTCTATAATAATGAAATAAGCAATTATGTGCTTTTTGTAAACATCCAGTCCCCAGGTGTATGCAGTTTTGTACATTTTTCTCATCGTTTCCACCGGCACACAATAGCTTACTCTTCCGAAAAAGCTGAATGGGTTTTATTGTGTGGGCAAGATGTTCTGCGTGGGTTCGCACATGGAACTCGGTTTATAGTATCATCTGGCCTTTTGGGGTAAGTGGAGTCAGCACTGATGTTAACTCCAGAGGAGAGAGAGAGAGAGAGAGAGAGAGAGGAGAGAGAGAGGAGAGAGAGAGAGAGAGAGAGAGAGAGAGAGAGAGAGAGAGAGAGAGAGCTTTTTAGGAGGGCGAGAGGTCAGACCTCTCCTTTAAACTCATCCACTGCTCATTAAACTTTTGAGTCTAAAGTCGTTAAAAGGTTGGTTACTTGGCTTTATTGTTAATGTACGCTGCATACCAAACAGAGCTCTGAGACTAGAGGAAAGAAGCACCAACAAGCGCTTTCGATGCGTGTATGATAAAACGCATTCGTTATTATTATTATTATTATCATCACCATCATCATCATCATCATAATCATCGTGTATGATAAAACGCATTCGTTATCATCATCATCATCATCATCATCATCATCATCATCATCACCATCACCATCATCACCACCACCACCACCACTACTACTGTCCTTTATCAGAAAGTGCAGGTTGATATTGCTAAGAGTTTATCATTTTGTCATTGCTGAACTTAAAATTTCTTTTTTTGTAAAAGCATAACAACTTTTTACTGTAGACCTTGGTACTCGGCTCGCGTTGGTAAGAGCACAGCAGCGCATCACATTAAACTTTTTGACCCGTTTTCACAGAATGAGTCTTAAAGCCCAAAAAGGGGAAGGTAAGGTCCTATTTGTCAATTTTGACTTTTCATCAAAAATGGAATCTGTAGGCATTAAATTTTCTAGCTATATATTTGAAAAGGTTAGAATCTATTAAAAATATATTTTAAAGCATTTTCGTTGAACTTCTAAGGTGTTAGCTAGCTAGAGTTGTGAAAACATGAAGCCGTATTTTCTAAGTTAGTGAAATCTCTTTGTCACCCATGTCAAACACATATAGCTTTGTCAATTTCAGAGGTAGAAAAATGAATCATGCATCAAAAGAAAGGTAATGATCTGTAAGTATAAGAAAATATAACAACTGAAATTGCCTCATTTATACTCTAAGATACTGTTTGTAAAAACAGGTCAAATTTTCGCTCATTGCTAGTATGACGGACAAAAAATTGCTGTCTGAGCATTTGACAAGAAGAAAACAGTAAGGGACAAAACTTTTTTTCTGTTAGAGATAATAAAATAGTTAAGTTGAAGTGAACTGAATTGAACTTTGTCCTGGGCATTGTGCAGAGACAGAACATGGAGGAGGAGGTGAAGGTGGAGATAGAGGAAATGACCTCCCTTGATGTGAAGGATGAACTCACTGTCATCACCCCATTGCCCTCAGATGAAACTGGTGAGTAGCCAAATAATAGTTAAGAAGAAGAAAAAAAGAGAAACACATGTCGCCGCACGCACGCACGCACGCACGCACGCACGCACGCACGCACGCACGCACGCACGCACACACACACACACACACACACACACACACACACACACACAGAGTGTGTGTGAAAGCAGGATGAAAAAAAGTTGTGTAAACTTAATCTTTTACCCTCAATAAAGATCTTTTTGACTTCACACACACACACACACACCACACACACACACAACACACACACACACACACACACACCCCACACCACACACACACACACACAAGTTCTTCGGATGAGACTATAAACAGAGGTCCTGTTTGTGATGTTATCATAGACCATCTTGCACACATATTAAAACCTGTTGTGCTTTTTGTAAGAGTAGGCCATGTCTGCAAATGGGAACTGATGATAAGATTTACAAAACAGCAGGCACATTGGGACTCTTGCTATCATTTCTTTGTATTTTGGAAGCACATTGTGTAGTTATGCGGCAGCTTCCCCCCCCCCCCCCCCCCCTTTAGTCACTAAATGGTCTGTAAGCCTCTTAACACTTGGCTTAGTAGTGACATTAATAGCTCAGTAGTGATATTAAATCCTAAATAATTGTGACCATTGACTACCTCTGGCCTTATGCCATTGAAAAACTATTTTTTGTATCATCCTAGAAAGTCTGCTTTTCTGAATACCACGACTTTTGTCTTGCCAATATTAACATAGTGCATTTATTCCCGGACATCTTTTTCATATTAAGTTAATATTTAAGACAATTGGGAGTAGCTGATATCAGTGCTACATCATCTGCAAACAACAGAATAAGTAATTCAACAGCATCAGGCAAGATGTGGGCATCATGTTACTCCTTTCCTCAATGTTATTGGTGTAACCCAGGCTCTTTATCCTTCCGCCGGGTACATAGGGTTCTGACTCTTTCACACAAAGAAATAGATAAAAACTGGAATGGCTGTTCCAAGGATTTATTGATTGTAAAATTCTATTGGGTTTGTAAGGTAGATAGCAATCTCAAACCATGCCCCAAATCAACTAACTCAAAAACACAACAGCTTCGTGATGGAGTAGACCACCGGCTGGTTCGTGCTCTCTGCACACAATCCAACATACACAAAAATACTCAGATTAATCACACTAAAACACCCACTGTGGATAGCACAGTGCAATAACTAAATTAGTGATGGCTTCTTGAGCCATTCCACCAAACCTCAATTTGGTAACAGGGTTTTTTTTTCATAGTGGCAGAACAACCTCACTCCCAGGGTGTCACCTGTTTCCCCCAACATAAAACACATAGCAATCTAATGCCTAATCTAACCACTAAAGGTGTCAAAACATTTCACCCAGGTTCGCTTTTGACAACACTGAATCCTGTGGAGTACACAATCAAAGTGCTCTCATTCAATTAAGTCACACGCATGCAACCGGTTACACATAAAATTAACATTTTACATGTCTATTGTCATACACACACACATACACACACACCAAGGTGACGGGTTGGAAGAGACATATGAGTAGGAACAGATATGAGGTACTGAGCTATGATTCAGGAAAAACCCAGATAAAAAATATGTGTGTACCACATTATATCTACCACAACCCTTCCAACCATCTTACTCAGTTGTTCAAACAGAGCAAAATATAAAACATGACAAATATTTCTCCTTGAGAAATTCAGCTCAACCTTCACTGAAACAGGGATATTCAATATTCATTCTTCATACACCATAACAACACAAAAATCAAATATGATTGCCTGAAAATGCTCCAATAATTCACAGTCACTCATAAGGCCAACAGCACCAAAAAACACAACTTATAGCAAGAGAAATGCTTGAATCATCGAAGCATTTCTAATCATAACAATTTACTTTCACCTAAATGACTGCTTCAAACCAGTTCCTCACAGTACTAATGTACCTCTGAAAAATAACGTAATAAAGACACACAACATCTTACTCAAAATAACTAACACACTATAACATTAACACTCACCTAAAAAAGGGCACGTTGATCACCTAAGAATAGGTGAATAGTAGCCTAAACTACTAACAAAAATATGGCTTGCTCTCTCAACCATCAATGATTCACTGTGGAGATTTCTAGAATGTCAACAGGAAGTGCCTAGATCGTTATACTTCTTTTTACTATTTATTTTTTTCTAAATGACTCTAAATCTAAATACAACTAAAACTATTTTATAAATTAAATAAAATACCAACAAAAAATCCTAACATTTCGATTTTTTGTTGACTTAGAAAAAATAAACATGTTTCAGTTTTACAAATGTCTTATCACTGGTGACCTCCTAAAATTTTGTTTCCCCTCCTAGACAAAACTTTCGGTGGGTTACATTGGCAAACCAATTAACTTGCATTGAGAATAATGTAGGGCTTAAGGTACACCACTGTCTCACTCCAGTTGGGCATTGAACAGTAGGGAATTATACTTTGCTGCAGAAGAAGCAAAAACACTTCCCTTTTACACCCTGATTCTTTATTCCAGAAGTTTTTATTGTGCTGAACAGAGTCAAAAGCTTTTCCAAAGTCCACAAAAGCTGCATATATAACTTTTTTTTACCCCTTCGAATCATACATCTCTGAAGTGTAGCATAGAGAGTGAAAACATGATCAATTGTAGAATATGTCTTCCAAAATCCTGCTTTATTTTCTTAAATCAAATGATTGCTTTCCAACCAGGTAGCGCCTACAATTTGGTATTGTATTAAGCATTGATGTATAATGCTTACAAAGTATGCTTTATAAGGACACCCCTCTATAGTTGTTAACATTATCAGGATCAACTTTTTTAATGATGGGAATTATGATAGCTTTACAATTCTGATGGAGGTATATATCTAGATCCAAAATATTATTAAACAAGTTTTGTTAGAAATGTATAAACAGTACTTCCACCAGTTTTTAGCATTTCTGCAGATATACCCTCTATTCCGCATGCTTTTCCTGAATAACTTCTACCTCTGTGGTAACTTGGTTTTAAGACATGATTTTGTTAACTGATAAATCAGCAGTGATACTGCCTTGCTTTATAGAGTGTTCATCATTGTTCTGATACAGTGTTTGAAGTGTTCATACCAGTCCTCTACGCTGATCCTGTTATCAGTTTTTTTGATAGCATATCAAGTTTGAAGACAAAAGAAGGCTTGTTTAATCTCACTCTTTTCAAAGAGTGTTTTGTCTTTTTTTGATAATTCATTGTGCAAGACAATGTTTGAAAGAAACAATGGTAATTTACGGCTGAACACGGCTATAGCACAAGCCACTTGTAGGGCCTTTCCTTTTGCCCCGTTTATTTTTATCCACGCCCTGCCAGCTGCCGTAATGAACTCTGACTGGGGAACTAAAGGTAGGCAATGAGAAGCAGTGAGGTAGGCTAGAGGAAGGGAGAAGGTGAAAAGATTATTAGGGGAGGGAGGGGATAGGTTGGAGGAGGAAGATAGGTTAGGGGGAGGAAGGTGTAGGTCATGAGGTAGGTCATGGTGAAGGAGAAAGGGGTAGAATAGGGGAAGGATGGGGTAGGTTAGGGGAGGTTACATTTATCATGGTCTGTGACAAGTAGATATTTCTTTAAGCATCAAATTAAGTGGGAAACAGATGGCCAATATGGTGTTTCCCATGCCAGTACTGTAGAAGAGGGTCCAAAGTATGTGACTGCCAACAGGTATACTGTCACCCACATTGTCAGGTTTGGCCCAGTATCTCAACACTAACTGTTGGCCTCATCAACGATTTTAACTCTAGGGTGAGAAAAATCCCCTTGAGCTGGGGCCTTAGTGGCGGTTCAAACCTGGGGTCATCAGATCACTTTAACCACTAGGCTACCCCCTCCCCTTTCGGCCTGGTTGGATTCTGAGTCCAACATTTATTTTTGTCTCTTTCCCCAGAGGAGGACAGGGCAGAGCAGAGGGAGGGGAAAAGGAGCAGGGCGTCCCAAACTCTGGGGTGTGTGTTTCTGGGCAAGCTAGGGGAGACAATCATCACCACCAACCTCAACCTGGTGAAGCTGGTCATCAACGAAGAAGTCGTGCAGCGACTGACCGGAGATGACCCTGCCCAGGATCCTGACCTACTTCTTGGTAAGGCAGCCGTTTTCCGTGTGTGGGTGGGGGTGGATGTTGTTGTTGTTGCCATGTGGTTTGTTTTATTTTCGTTCCTTGGCTAGAGCTCCTGAGCTTCCATCAGTTGATGAGATTTTGCGTATGCAACCTTTTTTTTGCTCCCCCCCCTTCCCCACCATGAAGGTAGCTGCCTTCTGACGCGGGGGATGTATGTTTAAAGACTGTTCACATTGAGTGATATTAGACTTTGCTGGAATGGAGTGGCTTTAGTAGGTGTGGGCAACCTGGCGGAGGGGGGAAGAAGGTGAGGGTGGAAGATTGTTTTACACCCTTACACCACAGTGACCTCAGGTTTCAACCAGCTTGTGGAACTGTTTCCTCCCAGTGCACTTCATCAAGTCAGAGATGCATGCTGGGTGTGTGTTCTGTGTCGCTTAGGCTTCTGGCCGTCATTGGCATATCCTTCTACAAAGACAGGATTCTTAATGTGTGCGCTAGATGATGATGATGATGTTGATCATGATGATGATGATCATAATGATGATAATCATGATGATGATGATGGTTGTGGTGAAAATTCCTCTTCTTCTTCTTTGTTGGACGCTCATACAGCAAATATTTTGTTGTCTGTCATATGGGCAAAAAGGCATTGTGCCCCTGACTAGTCATGCATTGTGCCTTTATTATTTTATTTTTATTTATTCTTTTATTCCTTGAAGTGCTCTACCCATCTTGCTTTTTGGTTCTCTTCATCTGGAATGGTATTGTCGTTCTTGTCTTTGATGGGGCAACTTGGTTTACTGTTTTTACCAGAGAGGGTCCTCGTGATCTCATACAGTCTCTTCATGTTTCTTTGGCCTGCTGCAGTCTCTGCTTCCTAAGTCAGCTCCTCGATGAAGTTTCTCTTGTCCTTTCTTGCACTTCTTTTTACTGCACGGTTTTTGTCCCAGTAGCGTGCTTGCAATGTCTGCTTCTCTTCTTGATCTTGTGTTTTGTTGATCTGGTCTTTCAGCTGTTTTCTCTCGGTGATCAGTGGCCATGTCTCTGTTGTCAGCCATTCCTTGTGTTTTCTTGTATTCTTTCCCAGGACTGTTTGACATGTCGTTTTCCAGGTCTCTTGCAGACTGTGCCACTGTTCTTTGATCATTTCCTCTGGCATCTGGGAAAGCATGCTGAATTTGTTTCTCAATTCAAGCTTAAATTCTTCTGTTTTCACTCTTTCTTTAATGCTTTGCACGTTGTATATGTGCAGTGGTCTACCTGCCCTGTTGGTGAACACTTCGAGCTTTGTCTTGAGGATGGCTATTACAAGATGGTGGTCTGACGCTGCGTCTGCTCCACGTTTCACCCTGACATCGTGCAGTCTCCTTCTCCACTTTCGCCCAATGATGATGTCGTTGATCTGGTTTTCACTCCTGCCATCTGGGGAAGTCCATACGGTCTTGTGGACTTTCTTGTGGGGAAAGATGGTGCCTCCAATGACCAGGTCATTGAAGGTGTAGAACTCTCAGAGTTCACCGTTTTCATTCTGGTCTCTGATGCCATGTCTGCCCATGATCAGTTCTCTGTTGGTGTTGTCTGATCCCACTTTTGCGTTCAGGTCTCCCATTAGGATTTTCAAGTCCCTCTTTGGTGTTTTGTCCACTATGGCTTGGACTTGCTCATAGAAGTTCTCTTTCTCTTCTAACTCAGCGGCATTTGTTGGAGCATAGCACTGAAGGATGGTAACTTTCCTGCCCTTTGAGTTGAATTGGGCAGTGAGGATCCGTGGTGACACTGGTTCCCAGGATAGTAGTGCTCATGTTGCCTCAGGTTTCATCAGCAGTGCTACTCCGTGTGTGTGGGGCTGGCCTTCCTCCTGTCCAGAGTAGATGATGGTATCTCCACTCACTAGTCTTGACTGTCCAGTTCTACTCCATCTAGTCTCGCACAGGCCAAGGAACTTCAGGTTGTACCTATGCATTTCTCTACATACCTGTGCTGTTTTTCCAGTTTCATATAGGGTTCTGATGTTCCAGGTCCCTATCCTGGTTGTTGACTTGGTTGACAGAAGAGTTGTCGGCGCACTGGCTTCCCAAAGGCTTTCACCAGCTTGCGTCATAGACTCTACCGGAGAGAACTCTTCCCCAACCAGGTCGTTGTTTGGAGCTTTTGTTGTAGTTTCTGTAACATACTATTTTTTTTAAGTGAAAGGGTTGTTAGCCCAAAGCACAACCCCCAACCTGAAGGACCAAAGTGCAATTTTAGTCTGGCTCCTACCCCACAGACCTGTTGAGCATGGTTGAACCTGCCAGAGGCCGAAGCCCCCGTCCACATAGCTCTGGGGATCAAACAGAGCACGCAAGCCATCCCACCACGTCAAGGTAATGCACCATCGGGACAGAGTCTTCTAACAAGTTCTTTTAAAAAGTAACATATTTTAACGGACATGGCAAAATTTAGCCCACCTGCGAACTTTGATTTCTCTAGGCCAGCCATGTGGCCTGAGTGGAGAGAACATGTTGTAAGGTACCGTACTGCCACCAAGCTGAAAGCAGAGGCAGGCAATGTGCAGGTCAGCTGTCTTATCTATGCTATGGGCAGGGAGGCTGACAAGATCTTTTCCTCTTTCACATTCCAGCCACATGTTGACGGTGAGCTGGACCCATGGAACAATTTTTATATTGTTTGGGGAAATTTGATGCTCACTTTATCCTCAAACACAATGTAGTCCATGAGAGGGCGAAGTTTTATAGTACGCAGCAGCAGCCTAGAGAATCTGCGGAGCAGTTCCTCAGAGTACTGCATGAACTGGCTGTGACATGCAATTTTGGCACTAGAGAAGAAGAGGACATCAGAGACCGACTTGTAATTGGCCTGCTTGACACTGAAATCTCACAGAAGCTTCAGCAGGAAGCACATCTCACGCTACAAACAGCGGTCGACACAGCCTGACATTGTGAGCTGGTAAAGGCCCAACTGCAAGACCAGCGCAGCAAAGCAGTCGAAGCAGTGAGGGGGCATCCATTCCCACGGCACTCACGCGGACGAGGAGCACGTGATGTTGGACAGAAAGACAGCCACCACACAAAGAGACAGCAACAGTGTGGAAAATGCGGACACCAACATGACCGGGACAGATGTCCTGCGAAGGGCAAACGATACAAAAAATGCCAGAAACTAAATCATTTCTCGTCAGTTTGCAGATCCAAAGATGTCCACAGAATCAGCAACAGTGCAGGAACTAACATGTTGAGTAAAGAAATGTACAGCTTGGAGTCTGTGCATCAGGTTGGTGAAGCAACATCATTAGAAGGTCCCTGGAGAGTGACAGTAGATTTTCGTGGTCAGAATGCAATATTTCCTGGGTACGGATTTATCTGTACCATGCATTCATCTCCCGTGGACTGGGTACTGATTTATCCGTACCACAGCAGTTACTTTCACTTTCGTCCTCCCATTCTGTTCTATTCTCTCTTCGTCGTTTTAGCTTGTTGGCTTTAGCTGTCACATTGGTCGCACATTGTTCAAAGCTAATTTGCATATTAATCAAGTGTGTTTTTGTTGTGTTTATTGTTGTTTTACATGTCATATGCTTTTATTTTTCTGCTGCCTCATCATCTGTGACGTCCCTGTACTGCTGTTCCCACGCCGCTTATTTCAATCTCCCTGCCACAGCTATACCCAGATTCGTTGTGTCTCATCCTCAGGATCAGCAGTCCACAGGGAGCCCATCAATATTAGGCCGCCATGGGGCCACCAGCGAGAGGGGCCCTGCACTGCTGCTGGGTCACTTTGGTGGTGTTCAGTGGTTCCTGTTCTGATCTAATATACGCTGGACACCACCTACTAATCCCCCTACTAATGACAGTATTAGCTCAGTCGCAGAGCCAGACTGAGTGAGTCACCCACCCGAGGTGGTGACCACCACAATGTCCCTACAGTGACCGTCTCCCCGCAAACCTCCAACCCCAAAGGCTTTGACACAAACTCACCACAGGCACAGAAGCGTATGGGGAAACTGAATCTGAGGTCACCATGAGACCACAGCAACGGGAGCCACCGAATCAATCAATTGCATGATGATCAATGGTGATGGGGATGATGTAATGATGCTGCTGTGGAAGTGCATGTGCTTTGAGACTACTTGACAGGGTTGTACTCTACACTTACTGTCATAATATATCCTGGTGTCAACTGGGCCCGAGAGATACAGACACCTGCAGTGTAGGTTAGGTAATTTGAGCAACACTCTCAAATTTGCATCCGTAAAGTGGATGAAGCTCGACTGTGTGGTCCCAGTCTCCCCACTAAGCCCACAGCACACTCACTCTGGGTCAGAGCCAGCTGGAGTCAGAAAAATCCCTATGACTCTTATGGGAGTCGAACTCGCAACCTTCCAGTCCGAAATCCAAGGTGCTAACCACTACGCCTGGCCTAGGCCCAAAGTTGTGTCAGTTATTGATGTCAGCTCATTGCCAAGGCCTACACTAAAATATTGTGATGTTGTAAAATGTTGTGTTGAGATTGCCTTCAGCCATGACAAAGCTCTTATGGCTGCCTATAAGGCGAGGTACCTAAAAATAGTCATACACGCAAACTTCTCATTCAGTGTGCAATTTCAATCTCACAGTGATTCCCAGGTGGGATTAGTGAGTCAGAGTGCACATTCTGGGTGACCCCCAGAGTGTTAAGCTGGGGAACAACAACAACAACAACAACCACTGCGCGAAGGCGGCTGGTTACGTGTCATATGCTTGTAGTATGGTTTTGGTACATCAGACTTTCACTGCTGACGAAGTAACAGAACTTTTAAACCAGTTATGATGTTGTGGATAAAGATCGTGTTTTGAAAGGTGATCATGAGAACTTTGAGCCTTGCGGTGCTTACTGTGTGCAGCTTGAGGAGCAGATCGGCCAGCTGAAAGGGAATTGGCAGGGGGGGGGGGGGGGGGAAGTGGCCTTTGTACAATGAGTACCCCTATGGTAAACACCAACTGTTTACATGAAAATGAGCCACAAGCAACCTGGTGAAGTTCCAACATTCTGGGCATATGTATAAAGTAGTGTAGAAAAGTCCAGGAACTTACTCAGAGACGGGAAGAAATATTATTTGTATATTCCATGACCATAATTGTGACAGTGTTATGTGTACAGTTCCAGTTGTGCCCTTAGATTACATTACATTGGATACTACGCTGGAAAAAAAACTTGCATAGTACCTGTGTTTGTTTCTGTTTATTTGTGATTCTTGTACAGTTTTTTTTGTTATTGTGTCATATTTGTTGCATGCATTGTGTAAGAATCATAAGCACATCAATGGGGTCACCTCTTAAAATCAGAGCAATTACGTAATTTGACTCCATAATTAACATTATTTTTATGCATGTAACGGGGTCCTACACGGGAATTATCTAAGTCGCCACTCTAATTCCCGTTCCGCCTAATTCGGTACCGGAAATCTTAGAGTCCTAGACTAATTCCTAGTTCCTTTAGTAACCCTAAAGAAGAGTAGGGCTCAGCTACTTATGGGCCGGGGAGTGATAGAGGGGGGATAGAAAGTGGATAGTAGAAAAATAGGGAAAAGAAATATAGAAGAGGTAGGGAGTAGGTAAGTGAAATTAACTAACCTCAACTCACCCAGCAGCCACACTGAATACACTGAACGTGACGAATAACACCATTCATTCAATGTGACTCCAGACCGAGTAAATTGGGTTTATAACATATATTCCACAACACAACCTACAACACTACCACATTACACAAAACACCAATGACTAATTGTACTGCAAGTACAATTTAAAACAAACAAAAGATAATCTATCCAGTTTCAAATATTTAGAATCAATGGCTCAGTCTTAGTTACAAACACAGAACGATGAGAGTGGGGATGGGATGATGGTGTGAGGAGAAGGTGACAGGGGAAAAAAAGCGATGTTCCTGTAATAAAAAGAACATATAATGTAAAAAACATCACCACAAAAACATCCATCACTGAGCTTGTTTACAACACTAAGCTCAATTACCAAAAGGCACTTTCACCCTATCCAGTTTGCCATTCTCATGAGAATTAAATATTCTCAAAACAATCTAACATCACCCCTAAAATTATTACATAATTTTAGTAGTTAGTATTACACACGTTTCATTTACTTTAGGACAGATGATGGTCCATCCTATGAAACTGTGCAAGCATCCCAACATGTCTCATTTACTTTAGGACAGATAATGGTCCATCCCATGAAATTGTGCCAACATTATTAAGAAGGACTAATTTATTTTAAATGAATGTCCACAATGACATTCCAATGCCATTACACCTGTTTTAGAATTGCTACATGATTTATTACAAATAAATCAGAATTCTTAGTGAATTAAATCATTTTAAAAATCAAGTAGGCCTTCACACCCATATATATTTGTAGTGTAAAGCCACACTAGAATATTTCCAGCATTTTAATAATAGCTGCACAATATTCTACCAACAATTAAGTTTACAACAAAGACCATGACTGTATTAAAATTTACATGCTTTGTTCAAAACAACCACTAGGTCTCACTGTTAGTTCACAGGCTAAAAGCCTCTTAAACTAAATTAATGCCCCCACTAATATTTCAACTGTTTGAGTTTTCTAAATGATATATCACAAATACGTCAGAATTCGTAGTGATAAAATCATTACAAAAATTAAGTAGTCCTTCACACCCATATATTTGTAGTGTAAAGTCACACTAGAATATTTCCAGCATTTTAATAGCTGAACAATATCCTACCAAAAAATTAAACTTAAAACAAAGACCATGACGGTGCCAAAATTTACCCCACGCTTCCTTTGTTCAAAGTGATCACGTCACTTACGAAGTTACGATCACTGTTAATTCACAGGTTGAAAGCCTGTGAAATTAAATCAAACATACAGTTTTCCTGAACCTTCCAAAACTATTCTGAATTAAGCTGAAATTGGCTTAAACAGATAGTTTGATCAAAAACGAAATTAAAATGAAATCAAACCTTAATGGGGAACATCTAGACTCAGGAGCGAGTCTCTGTCACGTGTCTTTCCCTCACTGGCCCCAGGCAGGAAGTGAGATTTAAAAAACAGAAGTATCTCGATAGGCACTTTTTTTTAAGGGGCGATCACTCAACTCTAGAAGGGAGTTACTGAACTTTACGCTTAGTAACGCCAAACACAAAAATACGTTTTGTGAGGGGGGTTACATGCAATATAGACTTTAGTGCATACACTCAATGAGCAGTCATTTACCCACACAATGCCATAGTTTCATAATAAATGGGCTTCAAACAAAAAAGATATGATGGTTTTACTATGATGACCCAGTGTACACTGCACTCAGCTGTAGGGCTGGTCCACAGAGACTGCAGTGCAGCTGCACCCTTGGGGCACAAAGTGTTAAAATTGACACAGGAGCAGATATCTGTCATTTCCATGGCTACCTACAACTCGCTGAGGCCAAGGCTAAAACTGAAGAAATCTACAACATTCTTCATGGCCCAGGGGGAATAATTACCAATGAAGGAGAGTTTTCAGCCACTGTTCAACGGCGCAGCAAATCCTACATGAGATGCTTTGTCGTCAACATGGACACTGACAACTTACTCAGAAGAGAGGCTGCTACACATCTGGAACTAATCTAGCAGTTGGATTCCATAGATCCAGAGTACCCCCTGTATGCACAGCTGAACAAAGAACCAGTTCAATGCAACCCTGTGCACATCACGATGAAGGAGGGACACAGACCATACGCCATCACTGCTGCCAGACGTGTGCCCATTCCTCTCATGTAGAAGGTAAAAGAGGAGCTGCAGAGAATGGAAGACGCTGGAATCATCCAGATCATCCAGGAACCAACAGACTGGTGTGCAGGGATGGTTCCTGTGCTTTAATAATAATAATAATAATAATAATACATGGAATTTATATAGCGCTATATCTTGCAAAAAACAAATCAAAGCGCTTGCATTCAACCTATACAAGACACAAGCAATCAACAACAATAATTTTGACAAATTCGAATGTTCACACACGCACACACACACGCACACAAACAAACAAGCCTGTGCGCACACACTTATAAAGGTTATACACTTTGCAAAGGTGAACGGGATTTCACATTATGAAGGCAGGGACAGATAAGAGATGGAAACAGAAGGCGAAAACTTTAACACATTTCTTCCCGCGGCTTGAGTCCCTCGTGACTTACTCGTTGTTTCAAAGAGCCCATGGAACGAGGGAATCGTGTCTTGATCATTACTTTTGGCTTTGATGACAGCTTCCATTGCTAACTTTTTCATTGAAATGAAGGGAGATTAACCTTGGTTCTTCTTATGCCGCTCGTCAACTTTGTGTTCAATGCAGATGACCAACAATCATCAAGAAATGAAATTTTAATGATTATTTTTCTGACCTTACTCTCCCTCAGCAGTCACTGCTCAAAATTTACTTGGGCTGGAGAATGAGATATGCTCAATCTTATGTGGGAGGAAGGGAGGACAAATGTTTCAAGTCTCATGAAAAGACAGGCCTAGATGGTGGGGGACGGGTGGAGGGATCAGTAGCTAGAATCAGGCTTGAATTCCAAGGGTAAAGTGGTCTAAGCTGGATAGCAGGATTCAAACCTTCACCTTTCAGATTTGGGACTGACGCTGTTGTAGTGAGTCCTAAACAGGAAACTCTAGGTTGCCACTCTAACTCCTACCCCTATCTGATCTGGTATCAAAGGAGGAGGCTGTTGAAAAATAGGGACAGAAATGAGGAGAAAATCTCAGGTAGGAAATAAGTGCATTTTGACGCTGGATTTGAAAGTATTAAATGTAGGCTTTTGGCAAAGTGAGAGTGGGAGATCATTCCAGGTGGATGGACCATAAACAGAGAAAAAGCGATGACCAACAGTGTTTTGTTTGAATCTGGGTATTTTTAGGTATAACATATTAATGGTAAGTTATTATGAATACCCACTTTCTTAACCAGCAAACACTGAAAAACTAATCAGAGTTTGCAAAACTTAAAGCCAATGTTCAAAGTGTACTCTCATTTTATCTGGTTGCCAACCCTTGTGAGAATAATTATTCTTAAAGCAAGTCAAACATATCCACTAAAATTACCTTGTAATCATAGTAACTCGTCTCAGACCTGTTTCATTTACTTGAGAAAAGATGATGGTCCATCCTATGAAACTGCAAACATTAACTTTCTCCATCTGACCATTCTTGATTGTGAATGTCACACAACAGTTTTGTCCAAACATTTGCAACCATGAATGCAAGATTTAGACAGTTTTCAATTCAGGGACTAGCACTATAATGACGTTAAATGCTAATAATAGCATTGATGGCCTCTTTCTCTGTTGAAAGCAACCAAGCAGAACGTATCTTAATGTTTTCTGGTTGTTTGTCAACCCAGCTTAACAAAAAAGCAGAAAACATTGAGATATGTTTTGATTGGTTGCTTGTCAAATATGGGAGTTACTCCTGAGTGTAAGGGAGATAACTGCAGTTACCAAATTTATAGTTATACCAAACACAAAAAGTACCTTTTTTTGAGAGGTGTTACACTGTAATGCACAGAAATAATCAGGCATTGAGTTAAGTTGTGTAAGTATGAGCTGTGAGTGTTTGTGAGAAAGAGAGAGAGACAGAGAGAAAAAATGTGTGTGTGTGTGTGTGTGTGTGTGTGTGTGTGTGTGTGTGTGTGTGTGTGTGTGTGTGTGTTAGAGACAGAGATAGAAAGTGAGTGTGTGTTTGTGTGTGAAAGAGAGAGTGTGTGTATGCGCGTACGTGTGAGTGTGTGTGTGTGTGTGTGTAGGGAAACCTGTCTTGTTTGCTCTGCTATCAAAAGATAGGAATGGTCTTGATTTGTGCACAGTTTAGCTATTTATATCATACTAATGACTATACATCGCACGTGTGTGTGTGTGTGTGTGTGTGTGCATGTGGACGCATGCTTATGTGTGTGTATGTGTGTGTGTGGTGCGTGCGTGCTTGTGTGCGTGTGTGTGTGTGTGTGTGTGTGTGTGTGTGTGTGTGTGTGTGTGTGTGTGTGTGTGTGTGTGTGTGTGGCCGACATGTGTTTGAACAGACATGGTGCGGATGCCTTTATGCAGACTGGAATGGAACGGAGAGCGAATCCTGGAGAAGGCCATGACGTCCTTTCACCTGACCTTGAAGAACGAGCTGATGCCTCAGCTTTTAGGCCAGGTGTGCCAGGGGCTGAAGACAGAGGAGGAACGCCACGAGGTGCAGCGCTTAGCACAGCAGCTGCTGGAGCAATACCAGGTCAAACTCTTTGGCATGGACGTTGGAAGCCTCATCTTCATCTTAGAACACGCTAGCCTAGAGGATGCTTGGATGATGCTGACGTCTGCACCCAGACAGCAGGAGCTGCAGAAAATGCTGCTGAAGATTCTGCCAGAATGGGTGCCTGACCAGGCTGTGTGGACCGTGATGGCTTACACCCCAACCGCTGGAGATGCCGCTCCACGTTTTGGGTTGGAGAAAGTCGAGCAGGTCCCCTTCATCCCCAGGGCGCCTCCCTTGGAAGAGCCCGACACGAAACCTGAACCAGACAACAAAGAAGAGAGGGAGCATCAGGAGTACCCCCAGCCAGGGACTTCTGGCAGTGTGAAGCAGCCACAGTCCTCCCCTGAACAGGATCAGATGGAGAAGAAGAGCGTACACACACACACCCATGCCCGTTACACGCATGAGAGGAGCCCCCTTGCTGTGGGAGAGGCAGAGACGTCCACAAGGCCATCTTCCTCCTTCCAAGAAGAGGAGGAGAGTCCCCAAGCAGGTCCACCTTGGGCGGAGGATGTTGTGGCAGAAGCTGAAAGCAGTTCTCTTCAAGCAGGATCTTCCTCAAAGTTGGCAGGTAATTTGATTTATTTTCACTCTGTGGTGTGGAGAGTCAGTGCCAGTTTGATGAAAGCACAGGTTCATCACTGTTGCTTTGACCAAAAAGTTAGAGGCCGCCTTATCCCCGAAGCTGGAATGCACTTAATCTTCATGCTGGGAGAGAAAACAAACTAGTCACTGATGCAAAATCTAATTTTTGATGAACGTCATAGTTGTAGCTGAGAAACAAAAAGTAGTAACCCGATTTAGCAGTTGAAACTTGCAGATGACATGTGAGAACTGTTTTTTGTCAATGGCAGACCATGATTGTCCATTCATCTGCACTTGTAGGTTGTAGGTCACTTCCTATGAACTCTTTTCTTTGCTTTCACTGCGTTAGAAAACAACAAGGGAGGTAAGCTTTACCATGCAGGACACGTCTCTGTCTCTTTTGTATCGTTACCCGTGTGCGAGTGGAGAGGCCAGCCCTGCTGTATTCTTCCTTGTTCTGAACATTTTTTTATTTGGAAGTGAAGCAGTCACAAAGGACTGCCTATGCAAATGGTAATGGAGTTTGTTTGAGTTTAATTGAGAATCAGGCATATTACCAGGCACAGTGGTTAGCGCCTTGCATTTTGGACTGGAAGGTCACATATTCAAATCCTATGAGTTTCGGACTCCAACCAGCTCCTACCCAGAGTGGATTTGCTGTGGGCTCAGTGGGACAACTGGGGCCACACAGTTGAGCTTTATCCATTTTACAGATGAGAGTTTGAGAGTATTGCTCAAATTACCAGACCAACACTGAAGGTGTTTGTCTCTCTCGGGCTTGGTTGACATCGAGATACATTATGATAGTAAGTGCAGAGTACAACAATGTGAAGTAGTCTCAATGCGGATGTACTTCCACAGCAGCATCATTACGTCATCCTCTTTATCATTTGTAACGGGTCCTACATGGGAACTATCCAGGTCGCCACTCTAATTCCCCTTCCGCCTAATTCGGTACTGGAAATTTAGAGTCCTAGACTAATTCCTTGTTTATTTAGTAGCCCTAAAGAGGAGTAGGGCTCGACTACTTGTGGGCCGGGGAGTGATAAAGGGGGGATAGTAAGAGGATAGTAGAAAAATAGAGGAAAAGAAATATAGAAAAGGAGGAAGCAGGTAAAGTGAAGTTATTAATTACCTCAACTCACTCAGCAGCCACACTGAATACACTGTGAATGTGACGAACAACAACATTCATTCAATGGGTTTACACATATATTTCACAACACAACCTACTACACTACAACATAAACAATACAAATCGCCAATTGTACTGCAAGTACAATTAAGGAAAAAACAAAAGATAATCTGTCCAGTCCTCAAACTCAAAATCAACCTAGAATCAGTCTCAGTTCAGAAACACTAATAAGACGACAATGGTAGGGGTGGAGATTAAACGATGGGGCAAAGCACGATGTGACAAGCAGGCATGGCAAACCATGCCACGATGTGACAAGGGAGAATGATGTTCCTGTAATAAAAAGAACATACAATGTGTAGAGGGTCCTACACGGGAATTATCTAAGTCGCCACTCTAATTCCCGTTCCGCAGAAATTTAGAGTCCTAGACTAATTCCTAGTTTCTTTAGTGACCCTAAAGAAGAGTAGGGCTCAGCTACTTATGGGCCGGGGAGTGATAAAGGGGGGATAGAAAGAGGATAGTAGAAAAAATAGGGGAAAAGAAATATAGAAGAGGTACGAAAGTAGGTGAAGTGAAATTAATTAACCTCAACTCACTCAGCAGCCACACTGAATACACTGAACGTGACGAATAACACCATTCATTCAATGCGACTCCAGACCGAGCAAATTGGGTTTACAATATATATTCCACAACACTCAACACTACCACATCAACATAAAACACCAATGACTAATTGTACTACAAGTACAATTAAAAAAACCCAAAAGATAATCTGTCCTAATTCCTCATAACCACATAATAGAATCAATGACTCAATCTAAGATTAAGACCAAATGAAAGGAGTGAGGAGGGGATGATGGTGTGAGGAGAAGGTGACAGGGGAAAAACGATGTTCCTGTAATAAAAGAACATACACTGTAAAAAACATCACCACAAAACCATCCATCACTGAGCTAGTTTACAATACTAAGCTCAATTACCAAAATGCACTCTCACCCTATCCAGTTTGCAATTCTCATGAGAATAAAATATTCTCAAAACAATCTAACATCACCCCTAAAATTACCTCATAATTTTAGTAGTTAGTCTCACACGTTTCATTTTCCTTAGGACAGATAGTGGTCTATCCTATGAAACTGTGCCAACACTAATAAGGACTCAACTTAATTTAAATCAATGTACCCAATGACATTTCAATGTCATTGCACCTGTCTTAAAATTGCTAAATGATTTATCACAATTCTAATGATAAAATTGTAGAGGGTCCTACACGGGAATTATCTAAGTCGCCACTCTAATTCCCGTTCCGCCTAATTCGGTACTGGAAATCTTAGAGTCCTAAAATAATTCCTAAGTTTCTTCAGTAACCCTAAAGAAGAGTAGGGCTCAGCTACTTATGGGCCGGGGAGTGATAAAGGGGGGATAGTAAGAGGACAGTAGAAAAATAGGGGAAAAGAAATATAGAGGAGGTAGGAAAGTAGGTGAAGTGAAATTAATTAACCTCAACTCACTCAGCAGCCACACTGAACACACTAACGAATGTGACGAACAACAACATTCATTCAATGCGACTCCAGACCGAGCAAATTGGGTTTACCACATATATTCCACAGCACAACCTACAACACTACCACATTACACAAAACACCAATTGACTAATTGTACTACAAGTACAATTAAAAAAACAAAAGATATTCTGTTCTAATTCCTCATATCTAAAATCAATGGCTCAATCTTAGTTTAGGCACAGATGGAAGGAGTGGGGATGGGATGATGGTGCGAGGAGAAGGTGACAGAAAAAAGACGACGATGTTCCTGTAATCAAAAGAACATACAATGTAAAAAACATCACCACAAAACAATCCATCACTGAGCTTGTTTACAACACTAAGCTCAATTACCAAAAGGTACTTTCACCCTATCCAGTTTGCCATTCTTGTGAGAATTAAATATTCTCAGAACAATCTAACATCACCTCTAAAATTATTACATAATTTTAGTAGTTAGTATTACACACGTTTCATTTACTTTAGGACAGATGATGGTCCATCCTATGAAACTGTGCAAGCATCCCAACATATCTCATTTACTTTAGGACAGATGATGGTCCATCCTAAAAACTATACCAACATTATTAAGAAGGACTAATTTATTTTAAATAAATGTCCACAATGACATTCCAATGCCATTACACCTGTTTTAAAATTACTAAGTGATTTATCACAAATAAATCACAATTCTAATGATAAAATCATTACTACATAATTTTAATAACTTGTCTCCCAACATATCTCATTTACTTTAGGACAGATGATGGTCCATCCTAAAAACTATGCAAACATTAATAAAAGGGACTAGTTTATTTTAAATAAATGTCCACAATGACATTCCAATGCCATTCCACCTGTTTTAGAATTGCTACATGATTTATTACAAATAAATCACAAATCTTAACAAATAAAATCATTTTTGAAAATTAAGTAGGCTTTCACACCCATTATATTTGTAGTGTAAAGCCACACTAGAATATTTCCAGCATTTTAATAACTGAACAATATCCTACCAAAAATTAATCTTACAACAAGGACCATGACGCGCCAAAAATTACCCCACGCTTCCTTTGTTCGAAGCGCTTCCTTTGTTCGAAGCGATCACTTATGTTCACTGTTAATTCACAGGTTGAAAGCCTGTGAAATTAAATCAAACATATAGTTTTCCTGAACCTTCCACAACTAATCTGAATTAAGCTAAAATTGGCTTAAACAGATCGTATGACCAAAAACGAAATTAAAAAATAAACAAACCTTAATGGGGAACATCTAGACTCAGCGAGAAGTGAGTCTCTGTCACGCGTCTTTCCCTCACTAGCCCCAGGCAGGAAGTGAGATTTAAAAAACAGAAGTATCCGGATAGGCATATCTTTTTAAGGGGCGATCACTCAACTCTACAAGGGAGTTACTGCACTTAACGCTTAGTAACGCCAAACACAAAAATACGTTTTGTGAGGGGGGTTACACACACCCTTCGCAGGAAAATGTTGCTATCTTTTTTTCCAAAAAAGTGCCAACATTTCAAACAAAACACAAACTCTACCCTCTCAGGGTAACCCTTCCAGTCTTCAGCTTGAACAAAATGCATACCCAATCCAAGGTGGGTATCAACATTCATCCTAAAAATTTATATGAGGCAAAACCTTTTAAAGCCTCCACTTAATTTTAATTCTGCATATCGACCCAATCTAATTTGGATACTACAAACAAAACCCAGCACACAAAAACATTTCACATTCTTAAAAATGTAGGAAACATAAAACCAAACATGACTCTCACAAAGTCACACTCTGCAAATTAGCAGCAAAACAAAAATTCATAAAAACATAAACCTGTGGACTCAGAAAGCCACACTCTGCAAATTAGCAGCAAAACATTAAAAAATGTGAATTTGTGGACTCAAAAAGCCACACCCTGCAAATTAGCAGTAAAACAAACATTCATAAAAACATGAACTTGTGGACTCAAAAGTCACACCCTGCAAATTAGCAGCAAAACAGAAACAAAACATGAACTTGTGGACTCAAAGCCACACCCTGCAATTAAGCAGTAAAACAAACATTCACAAGAGCTACAGCAATCCCAAATGCACACTTAGTTGCTGCATAACTCCATCCTTCTGTTCCTGCAACTGTTTGAGGTTGCACAGGAACAATCACACCTGTTGGTCAGATCCGGAGTTTTAACACTGTCAGGATCTCCATGCAAAATGGATCTCCTGGGTGCAGGCACTGGCTTCCATTCCGACTTCTCTGGGATGGACTTTCCCCAGCCAGACCTACCCACATTAGACAACGAACTCCTCTGACTCCTATCAGGCAAATCCTTACGCCTTTTACGGGAGCCATCTTTCAGGGCATCCCCCCGGTTGTTGGTAAGAGGCTTGGAAGCACCAATGCCTTGACCACAACCGCCTCTTTCCTGCTTATCAGGAAAACTTGGACTGTCTTTTCCTCTGCACCATTTCCTTCTGGAAAGGTGAGGAAAACGGACATTATCCCGATGGTTGCCTCTAGAGCTACCATCCACAACCAATTTCTGGTCGCATACTTCCAGAACACCACCCTGACCACTTCCACAACCTCGACGATGTGGCGGTATGTAGCAGCCGGGTTTGTTCCTGTAGGAGGATTTTTCAGGTTTCACAGAAACCCCGTTCTTACTGACTTTGGCTTTAGTAGCCTTCTTTCTCCGCCCTGCCGACTGCGACATGACCGGGCAATCACAAACAATGTGACCAACACCTTTGCATCAGTAGCAGGAACTTTTCGGCTTCTTTGAGTGGCCTCTGAGTCTCTCTGCTACCATGCCTGCCAACTCTTTATAGTTGATGGCCACCTTTGCCTGTCCCTGATGTGTCCGGCCCGCCACAGCTGACATAAGCACAGAGGATGATTCCTCTAACTGCCTGACTGACTTCAACAGTGAAGTCAAATCAGGCGACGCAGAACCTGGTCTGCCGAACTCATTCTTAAGTTCTGGAGCCATAATGGGCTCACATGACATGAAACTATTCATGAACACAAAATAAACGTTCCTGGCACATTCATCATGAGAGTATAAATCATTCTTATTCAGATTAATACACTTCAACCAGACATTGCTCAGGAAGTCCGATGGATTATCACTTTTGTCCATCCTCATCAGCAAGAACTCGGCCAGACGTTCCCCTGGGGTTTTAACACAGCCAAACACGTCACTTAGACGGCTGACAATGTCCATGGCAGAAGAACAGGACTTGGCAAGCTCCCATGCCACACCACGCAGACTGCGCCGAACGCTGGCCAAAACATCAGAGGGGGAATCGTTCCCTCTCATCAGCACATCGACTTGCTCCTCCCACTTAGCGAAGTTGACCTCATCACCACCTGTTGGCCTCGATCCACTGAAGATGCCAAGCAGTGCCAAAGGCGTAGATGGCACCACGTGGACCTGGATCCTGGTCTGTAGCAGGGCTGTCATCTCGGCATCCTGCTTGTCGACCCTCTCCCTCAACAGGCGGTGACCTTCCTCCAGGGCAGTGAGCGTCTCCCGTAACTGCCGGTTCTCCTCCTCAACCGCAGTCACCCTCGCTCGTACCCCATCATCTCCCAGTTGCTTCATCTCTGGTCCCTCACTTCGACTGATCATGATCTTTATGGATGAGGAACCTGAACTTACAGTTAATTTTCCATTAAAAATTTTGATTCTCTTGGAATTAAAAAAATTCCTACAAAACTTTTAACACAATGTTAGCAAAAATTAATTTAAGCTGACGACAAAAAATTATCAGAGCATTATTGCTGCTCTCAGCAAAATCACAATTTTGCTAACCAAAATTTCACTTTCTCTGTAAGCCAAAAATTTATTTAGCTAACAACAAAAATTCCTTTTTCCGAGCAAAATTTTTGCTCACTGCAAAAATTTAAATTTTGCCTACACTTTCACTTCTAGTGAAATTTAAATTTTCAAACACACACAAAAGACGTTACACCTTGTGAAATTCAAAGTTCCACATAGATCGCAAACTCCCACTCACAGTAGAGTTGCAGCTTCAAAACGAACTAATAGAAATTCACTCCCTTGCCCCACAATGGGCGCCAGAAATGTAAAGGGTCCTACACGGGAATTATCTAAGTCGCCACTCTAATTCCCGTTCCGCCTAATTCAGTACCGGAAATCTTAGAGTCCTAGAATAATTCCTAAGTTTCTTCAGTAACCCTAAAGAAGAGTAGGGCTCAGCTACTTATGGGCCGGGGAGTGATAAAGGGGGGATAGTAAGAGGACAGTAGAAAATAAGGGAAAAGAAAATATAGAAGAGGTAGGAAAGTAGGTGAAGCGAAATTAACTAACCTCAACTTACTCAGCAGCCACACTGAACACACTGAATGTGACGAATAACACCATTCATTCAATGTGACTCCAGACCGAGTAAATTGGGTTTATAACATATATTCCACAACACAACCTACAACACTACCACATTACACAAAACACCAATGACTAATTGTACTACAAGTACAATTAAAAAACACAAAATGTAATCTGTCCTAGTTTTTCATACATTAAAATCAATGGCTCAATCTTAGTTTAGGCACAGATGGAAGGAGTGGGGATGGGATGATGGTGCGAGGAGAAGGTGACAGAAAAAAGACGACGATGTTCCTGTAATCAAAAGAACATACAATGTAAAAAACATCACCACAAAACAATCCATCACTGAGCTTGTTTACAACACTAAGCTCAATTACCAAAAGGTACTTTCACCCTATCCAGTTTGCCATTCTTGTGAGAATTAAATATTCTCAGAACAATCTAACATCACCTCTAAAATTATTACATAATTTTAGTAGTTAGTATTACACACGTTTCATTTACTTTAGGACAGATGATGGTCCATCCTATGAAACTGTGCAAGCATCCCAACATATCTCATTTACTTTAGGACAGATGATGGTCCATCCTAAAAACTATACCAACATTATTAAGAAGGACTAATTTATTTTAAATAAATGTCCACAATGACATTCCAATGCCATTACACCTGTTTTAAAATTACTAAGTGATTTATCACAAATAAATCACAATTCTAATGATAAAACCATTACTACATAATTCTAATAACTTGTCTCCCAACATATCTCATTTACTTTAGGACAGATGATGGTCCATCCTAAAAACTATGCAAACATTAATAAAAGGGACTAGTTTATTTTAAATAAATGTCCACAATGACATTCCAATGCCATTCCACCTGTTTTAGAATTGCTACATGATTTATTACAAATAAATCACAAATCTTAACAAATAAAATCAATTTTGAAAATTAAGTAGGCTTTCACACCCATATATTTGTAGTGTAAAGCCACACTAGAATATTTCCAGCATTTTAATAACTGAACAATATCCTACCAAAAATTAATCTTACAACAAGGACCATGACGCGCCAAAAATTACCCCACGCTTCCTTTGTTCGAAGCGCTTCCTTTGTTTGAAGCGATCACTTATGTTCACTGTTAATTCACAGGTTGAAAGCCTGTGAAATTAAATCAAACATATAGTTTTCCTGAACCTTCCACAACTAATCTGAATTAAGCTAAAATTGGCTTAAACAGATCGTATGACCAAAAACGAAATTAAAAAATAAACAAACCTTAATGGGGAACATCTAGACTCAGCGAGAAGCGAGTCTCTGTCACGCGTCTTTCCCTCACTAGCCCCAGGCAGGAAGTGAGATTTAAAAAACAGAAGTATCCGGATAGGCATATCTTTTTAAGGGGCGATCACTCAACTCTGCAAGGGAGTTACTGTACTTAACGCTTAGTAACGCCAAACACAAAAATACGTTTTGTGAGGGGGGTTACAAAAGCATTACAAAAATTAAGTAGTCCTTCACACCCATATATTTGTAGTGTAAAGTCACACTAGAATATTTCCAGCATCTTAATAGCTGAACAATATTCTACCAAAAGTTAAACATACAACAAAACCATGACTGTGTTAACATTTACATACTTTGTTCAAAACAACCACTAGGTCTCATTGTTAGTTCACAGGCTAAAAGCCTCTCAAATTAAATTAATGCCCCCACTGATATTTCAACTGTTTGAGTTTTCTAAATGATATATCACAAATACGTCAGAATTCGTAGTGATAAAATCATTACAAAAATTAAGTAGTCCTTCACACCCATATATTTGTAGTGTAAAGTCACACTAGAATATTTCCAGCATTTTAATAGCTGAACAATATTCTACCAAAAATTAAACTTGCAACAAAGACCATGACAGTGCCAAAATTTACCCTAGCTTTCTTTGTTCAAAGCAATCACTTACCGTTCACTGTTAATTCACAGGTTGAAAGCCTGTGAAATTAAATCTAACATATAGATTTCCTGAACCTTCCAAAACTATTCTGAATTAAGCTGAAATTGGCTTAAACAGATAGTTTGATCAAAAACAAAGTTAACAAAATGAAACCAAACCTTAATCAGGAACATCCAGACTCAGAGTCCAGTCACACTCCTCTCCCTCACAGGCCCCAGGCAGGAAGTGAGATTTAAAAAACAGAAATATCCCCATAGGCATGTCCTTAAGGGGAGAGAACTCAACTCTACAAGGGAGTTACTGAAATTAACGCTTAGTAACACACCAAACGAAAATACGTTTTTGTGAGGGGGGTACAAATGTAAAAAACATCACCACAAAACCAATCCTACCGCATATTTCAAATGCTCACACATCAACCATCAATCACTGAGCTAGTTTAGAATACTAGGCTCAATTACCAAAATGCACTCTCACCCTACCCAGTTTGCGATTTGCATGAGAATAAAACATTCTCAAGACAATCTACTATAGCCTCTAAAATTACCTCATAATTTTAGTAGTTAGTCTCAAACATGTTTCATTTACTTTAGGACAGATGGTGGTCCATTCTATGAAACTGTGCCAACATTAATGAAAAAAGGACTCTATTTATTTCAGATCAATGTCCCCAATAACATTTCAATGTCATTGCACCTGTTTTAGAATTGCTAAATGATTTATCACAAATAAATCACAATTCTTAATGAAAAAATCATTACTACATGATTTTAAAAACTTGTCTCACAACATGTTTCATTTACTTTAGGACAGATGATGGTCCATTCTATGAAACTGTGCAAACATTAATAAAAAGGACTAACTTATTTTAAATACATGTCCCCAATGACATTTCACTGTCATTGCACCTGTTTAGAATTACTAAATGATCTATCACAAACAGGTCAGAATTCTTAGTGATAAAATCATTACTACAACAAGCAGGTCTTCACACAAATATATTTTTAGTGTAAAGCCACACTAGAATATTTCCAGCATTATAATAGCTGAACAATATTCTACCAAAAATTAAACTTACAACAAAGATCATGACTGCCCAAATTTGCATCATGCTTTCTTTGTTCAAAACAACCACTTAGGTCTCACTGTTAATTCACAGGTTAAAAACCTCTTAAATGAAATTAAACTAAACATATAGGTTTCCTGAACTGTCCAAAACTATTCTGAATTAAGCTGAAATTGGCTTAAACAGATAGTTTGATCAAAACAAAGTTAAAATGAAACCAAACCTTAATGGGGAACATCCAGACTCAGAGAGTCCAAGTCACACTCCTTTCCCTCACTAGCCCCAGGCAGGAAGTGAGAGTTGACAGAAGGATCCCAATAGACATGCCTTTAAGGGGAGATCACTCACAAAAACAAGAGAACTTTACGAGGGAGTTACTGGACAAAAATACGTTTTTGTGAGGGGGGTTACACATTGATCAATATGCAATAGAAGAATTGCCTCTAATTTGGTGGTGGCAGTTGTTCTGGTCATCTATTCATCTGTCTATCCATTTTTTCATTTATCCATTCATTTATCTATCATATTCATTGATGCGTCCATGCATGCATTCATCCACCCATTTATCCGTTTGTTCATTCATCCACCCCTTCATTTATCCATTCATTCATCCATCCATTAATTCATCCACCCGTTGAGGCAATCATTCATCCATCCATTACTTTAATTATTCATTCATCCATTTATTCATTCATCAATGCATATGCCCCTCCATCCATCCATTCAACAATTCATCCATTCACTCATCCATTTGTCAATTCAATAAGTCATCTATCCATTCTCTTATTTATCTACTCATTCATTTGTCCAATCAGTCATGCACCCATTCATTCATCTATCCACTTATCCATTCATTCATTCATCTATTCATTCATTCATCCATTCATTTATTCATCCATTCTTCCACCTATCCATCCATTCATTCATTTATTTATCCATTCACTCTGTTACAGAAAAGAGCCCTAAACAGAAGACAGAGGAGAAGCAGGTTAGTATAATGATAGTGAAATAGTAATGATATCAATAATGATGATAGTAATACTAATGATGGTGATGAATAGCAAGAATAATGATTATGGTAGCAGTGATAATGGTAGTTAATAACAATTATGATGGTTAGAATGATAATGAGGATGATTATTATCATAATAATGATGGCTATGATAGTAGTGAGGATGATGATTATCACAATAATGATGATTACAATAGTAAGGAGGAGAAGGATTATTATTATAATTATTATAAAAGTATTGACCGTGAGCAGGATGATTAATAAAAAATTTTAAAAAAGAATAAAAGAATAAAAGAAAGAAGAGAACAATAGTAATAATTATGAATAACAAGTCATGGTGATTATAATGATGGAAATAGCGATAGCTACAACAACAGCTTTAATAATGATATCAATAATAACAATACTGATGATGGTGATGATAGTAAGGATGGCAATGATAATGATAATAATAGAACTATAATAATGATAGTAATAATGATAACAATAGCACTAATGCTGATGGTAATAACTATATCAGTAATACTGATGATTCCTGTAGTATTTAGGTTTGCCTCTAAAAGGCTTGGTTCTGTTTGGGAATAAATACAATCAACTTCTGGTTAGAAATACAAATGGTGTTTACATTGTATAAACACGTGCATCGTAATATATGTCTGTATTGCTAACCCCTTAAGCAATAGGGTGCATTACAGGGTGTCAGAAGTGTATAAAACCTATTTACTATCATGGCACATACTTTTTATGTACATTTGACCAACACGTTCTGCATAAGCAGCAGAAATCCAAGACTAGCATGGGAGAAATAGAAACCTTGTTTTGACATCTTTCTTCAGGCCACAGGAGCATCAGAGAAGGCAGACACTTGCAAGGTAGGCCTATTATTGAACTGTATCAGCTATGACAGCCTCGAAATATATTCCAATTTTTTTCTGGATACAAGACCAAATCCAGAATATAATACACGTGAGCTGCCATCTGAAAGTAGAACTGACTATGCCACAGTTTTAGACAAGTTTGACCAACCTTTTTGCAGAGGAGACCCCAAGTTAATGTTAAGGAAGCAGTTCTGGTTTCATCTACAAAGAGAGCAAAGCCAGAACTTCAACTCCTGGCTGAGGACTGTTAAAGAAAAAGCAGACGGTTGCAAATTTGACAACGTAGATACTATGGTTAGAAACAAACCTGTGTTTTCCTGTTGTGACAACACTTCTAAGCTCAAGCTATATGATACTGGTGCAGGACTGACCCTACAGAAGACTGTGGACATTCTTCCAATGAGAGAAATGACCAAGAGTGAGCTTGCCAGCTCAAAAACAGCCACAATGCAGTAGAAGCACTGTCAGCAAGATATGGCAAATCAACCTCTGAGGAAAAGCGGCCTGGTTCAAGATTACCAGACTAATAGAACATCCAGTCTACACCATCTAGCAGGTCAAGTGCTACCAATAGTTGTGGATACTGTAACCAGAAGTATCCTGCAGGCAGGGCAAACTGCCCAGCTGCAAAGACACATTGCAGAAAGTGTAACAAAATGGGACACTTTGCGATTGTCTGCAGAAGTTCAGCCAGCATCTGTGAGAGAAGTCCACCAGCACAGCCAGCCTGACGAGGATGAAGACGACTGCTTTGTTGGAGGAGTGCACAACATGTCACCGCCAACTACTGACCCAGGGTAGTACATCAGGTTGAACATCAGATCACAAGACCTTACTTGGTGCATTGGCACAGATGCCCAGGTGTTTGTGATACCTGACTATATTTTAAAGCCAGCTTTTGGAGATCTTCAACCTCCTGATCATTATCTCTTTGGCCCAGGTGGCCATCCACCTGATGTCAAAGCTTTGCTTACAGCAAGCTTGCCCATGATCGTACACACATTCAGGAGAAGGTGTACATTGCCCAGAGCTCCAAACTTCTGCTCGGGGTACCAGCTATCCAGATGCTAGGACTTACCCATGACATCCCAGGTGCTTTTACAATACGTGCCATTCGTACGTCTGCAGAGGGTTAACGACAGCTACAGCAAAAACAGCAGCATGATACCTCAAGAGCAGCATTTATATCTGCAGAAGAAGTCAGATGTCAGTTTCCCACACTCTTCACAGGCCTTGGGAAACTTGAGGGAGAGCAGACTATTGTCCTCACAGAAAATTCCAAACCATTTTCACATTCTGTTCCCCAACATGTTCCAGTTCCACTGCTGAAGAAGGTTGAAGCTCAGCTGAACAAGATGGTCCAAAACAACTTCATCAAGCCAGTGGATTATCCCACCAACTGATGCAGCCCTATAACAGTTGTACCAAAAGCCACTGCAGATGTACGTACATGTGTGGACTTAACCAAACTGATCAACAGAGTGAAAAGGAAGTCTATGCCATGCCAGCAGTGAAAGAAACACTCAGCAGAATTTCTTAGGGCAAATTCTTTTTGCAAGCTTGACACAAATTTGGGCTTCCATCAGATACTGTTCGACAATGAGAGCTCCAAGCTGACTACGTTTGTGACAATTTTGGATGCTTTTGATTCAGATGACCACATTATGGTATTTCCTCAGTGCCTGAATATTTCCAGAAGATGATGGACACAATCCTACAAGGACTGCCTGTAGTTGTGTACCACATGAACGGCATCCTGACATTCAGCAGAGACAAGGCCGAACACGACTGGAGACTGTGCAAGGTCCTGCAAAGGCTTCCCAGGCGGGTCTCACCCTCAACCCAGAGAAGCTTGACTTCACAAAAGTGCTGCTTGAATACCTGGGCCAGGTGATGAACAAAAGCAAAGTGAGGAAGGATCCTGACATGGTCAAGTTTATCATGGGAATAAGAGAATGTCACTGACATCAGAAGATTCCTGGGCATAGTCAACCAGCCCATGATGTTTGTACCGAACCTTACTGACAAACTCAAGCCTCTCAGGGACCTTTGTGGAGGATGTTTCCTGGACTTAGGGCCCAGACCAGCAGCATGCCTTTGATGCCATCAAAAGTGACTTGGTCTCATCTCCAACACTCATGCTCTACCTACCATCCTGGACAGAAGATAGTTGTCTCAGCAGACTCCACTAGTTTTGGCCTAGGGCAGTTCTACTACAACGTCAGGATGATGGACACCTCAAGTCTGTTGCCTATGCCAGCAGATGGGTTACGAAGACATAGAGATGCTATGCACAGATAGAGAAAAAGGCATTTGCAATAGTGTGGAGCCTTGAGCATTGGACTGACATTTTTTTTTTTTTTTTTAATTTTTTTTTTTTCTGCCTCGTCTTCTGTGACGTTCCCGTACTGCTGTTCCCACGCCGCTCATTTCAATCTCCCCGCCACAGCCATACCCAGATTCGTTGTGTCTCACCCCCGGGTCGGGAGTCCACAGGGAGCTCATCAATATTAGGCCGCCGCGGGGCCACCAGCCAGAGGGGCCCTGCACTTCTGCTGGGTCACTTTGGTGGTGTTCAGTGGTGCCTGTTCTGAGCTAACATACGCAGGACACCACCTACTAAGCCCCCTACTAACGACAGTATTAGCTCAGTCGCGGAGCCAGACTGAGTGAGTCACCCACCCAAGGTGGCGACCACCACAACGTCCCTCCAACGACCGCCTCCCCACGAACCCCCAACCCCAAAGGCTTTGACACAAATTCACCACAGGCACAGAAGCGTATGGGGAAACCGAATCTGAGGTCACCATGAGACCAGAGCAACGGAGGCCACCGAATCAGAGGCAATTTTTATTATTGCATGATGATCAATGATGATGAGGATGATGTAATGATGCTGCTGTGGAGGTGCATCCGCTTTGAGACTACTTGACAGGGTTGTTCTCTATGCTTACTGTCATAATATATCCCGGCGTCAACCAGGCCCAAGAGATACAGACACCTGCAGTGTTGGTCAGGTAATTTGAGCAACACTCTCAAATTCGCATCCGTAAAGTGGATGAAGCTCGACTGTGTGGTCCCAGTCTCCCCACTGAGCCCACAGCACACTCACTCTGGGTAGGAGCCGGCCGGAGCCCGAAAAAATCCTATGACTTATGGGATTCGAACCCGCGACCTTCCAGTCCGGAATCCACGGCGCTAACCACTGCGCCATGGCGGCTGGTTGGACTGACATTTTGATTGGCATGGACTTTCATGTAGAGACAGACCATAAACCAATGGTTCCTTTGCTCCCAACCAAGCTTATTGATAAACTTCCTATTTGAGTACAGCCAATCCAGATGTATCTGTTATGCTTTAGCTTTATCATTCGCCATGTTGCTGGTAAAGAACTACACACTGCTGATGCACTGTCTCAGGCACCCCCAAGATATCAACAACTTACCAGATAGTGACCTCACAGAACTGGTTGAAGTGTATACAAATGCAGTTTTGGTCACATTGCCAGCCTCTGATCACAGGCTGAAACAGAGTAGAGACAAATTGAAGAAGGACAATATTCTCCAGGTAATCATGCACTATGCCATCGATGGCTGGCCAGACAAGAACAAGCTCCACAAAGTCACCAGACAGTACTGGGCTGAGTCTGGGACCCTTACAGTCTATGATGGCCTTCGAATGAAGGGATGACGCCCTGTGATACCTTCCTCCCTGAGGGAAGACATTCTGTGCTATCTGCAAGATGGACACCAGGGTGTTCAACAGACCAAAGACAATGCCTCCAACAGTGTGTGGTGGCCTACCATCACCAAGGACATTGAAACCATGGTCAAATCCTGCATCCAGTGCTTGAAACTCCGCAGTGCCAAAGTAGAGACCATGAGGGGGACACGGTTTCCAGATCACCATTGGCAGCCAGTTGCAGGAGATTTTTTCATCTCAATGAAAAATGCACGTCTTGGTCATCAACTACTACTCAAGAGATGGCAAGGTCACGCTGTTGCCAAACAACACAGAGACAGTGACCATTGCCAGGATGAAGAAATTCTTCAGCTGCCATGGTATCCCAGGCATCGTCATGACAGACAATGGTCCCCAGTTTGCTGCCACAGATTTCATCTCCTTTGCTTGAGCCTGGGGATTTGAACATGTGACATCCTCTCCCCAGTTCCCTCAGTCCAATGGTGAAGTGGAGTGTGCAGTGCAGACCACAGACTTTCATATAGAAGTGCAGTGATGAGTATCTTGAAAACCAGGACTATTAATCCCTTAAGCTAAGTCATATTTGAAAACCAGGACTGTTGTTCCCTTAAGCTAAGTCATATTTGAAAACCAGGACTGTTGTTCCCTTAAGCTAAGTCATATTTGAAAACCAGGACTGTTGTTCCCTTAAGCTAAGTCATATTTGAAAACCAACCCAATCCAGTGATGTTGAAAACAGGACTGTTATTCCCTTAGGCTAAGCCATATTTGAAAACAAGGACAGTTATTCCTTTTGGCTATGTCATCTTTGAAAACAAGCACTGTTATTCCCTCAAGCTAAGTCATCTTTGAAAACCAGGACTGTTATTCCCTTTAGCTGAGTCATATTTACAAGGACTGTTATTCCCTTAACCCTTTGCTTGGTACAGCAAAATTATTTGTCACCTTCCTGCCGGGCAGAGAAAATGGAGGTGGATGGCTTGTGAGTGGGTGTATGTATTTAACATGCACTAACTCTACAATGGTCAGGTGGATTTTGATGAAATAAAAACAGCAAGATGCAGAAATGAATAAAGAAATTGCTAATACCCATTTTTTGTCATTATTTTTACTTTCTTTTAGAATTTTAATGCATAAACACACAAAGTCATTGATTGGTTTGTGTGTGTTACAGTTAACGTTGCAGTAACTTTAGAATGCGCGCATGGATTTTGATTAAATAAAAACTAAAACATTAAGAAACAATTATAGAAAAGATATTTTCAACCTACTGTTGGTTTTTTAGTTTTTTTGATAAATGGTGCACAAACACATCGAACATTCCGACGATCGCCATTTTTGTTTACCGATGATCGTGATCAGCGTTGACGTTTAAGTTTGAGCCGCTACCGTGTCAAAATCCCGAATAGCAACCAAATCACAAAATAAATCAAGTTCTGAACCATTGCCGAACTTGAAATCCGCGATAATTTCCCCAAATCTAAGAGTAGAATTCAAAACGCGTATCGGCCGTGTTAGATTTGACGATCGATTTTCGTCTCAAACTTCGCCATAGTCAAAGTCGTCTCTCTCACTTCAGTCAACAAACTTGGAAAGGCACACACTACTAGGATCAATTACATCGATATTTGAGCCTAGATACACATCTCACAGCATCATATTTTCGGCATGGAAGCTGTAAAAACGATCGTACATGTCGGGTTTGAAGATAGCGTCCATCTTGGAAAAATTTGCAATTTTTTTCCTCCAAAACTTGCAACAAACTCACTCCAATCGCCGCCATTTGTAATAAACATGCGGAAGTCTCGCGGGCAGTCTCGTGGCTTCTATATTCACAAGATTTGAAGTGAGATTGGCGGGAATTTCGAATGTATGAATGCTCTGAAGTGACGGTCATGTCGCTGGGCGCTTTGGGGCGTTGTGCCCAAGGACAGGGTCAGGCGCTTTGGGGCGTTGTGCCAAGCAAAGGGTTAAGCTAAGTCATATTTGAAAACCAGACTGTTATTCCCTTTAGCTAAGTCATATTTGAAAACAAGGTTTGATTTTATTTTGTATCACTCTTGAAAGAGGGAAATGTAGTATTTAGGTGGCACCTAAAAGGCTCATACAGTTTGGGAATAAATCAATTGTTCTCCAGTTGGAAATTCAAATGGTGGCTTCGTTGTATAAACACGTGCTTCTATTAATAACCCATAAGCCATCCAACACTTAACATTCTCCCCCCTTCATTTCTTGGCTAGAGCTCCAAGGTTCACTAATAGTGAAATTTTGTGTATGTGACCGTGTTTACCCACCATTAATGCAATGGTCGCATATGCAAAAATCTCACCATTGGTGGACCTCAGAGCTCAAGCTGAGGAACAAGAAAAAAATCATTTACAATCTTCATTCAGGAACAAAGAGAAATGAAAATCACCTCTGCATTAACATCCAATTCAAATTAGCTGAAAAGGTCTTGAGAAGAAGTTGGTTGCCTCGAGACAGCCCACACCCAGCATGCATCGCATATGCTACTGAGAAATGGGCTTTGACACATCCAAGACACACTCAAGACACATTCCCTGAAAACTTAAGTGCAGCGGGGTAAGGCCTCAAGTAGTTCAGGTTTTCTTTTCTTGTCTCCACCACAGACACATCAGAAGTGGGGCAAGAAGTTGTATTGGTGGATCGGTGGCCTAGAGGTAACACAACTGCCTAGAAAGCAAGAAGTCCAGGTTGGAAATGTGTGGTGGTTTGATTCCCGTTTGGGGCCGAATCTTCCCCCTCCCCCATCTTCCTAGACTGTGGGGGTCTGGGTGCTAGTCCTTTGGATGAGATGATAAACCAAGGTTCCACGTGCAACATACAAGCAGCGCACGTGAAAAGAAACCTACAGCAACAAGAGTTGTGCCTGGCAAAATTCTGTTAAAAAAAAACACCCCACTATGATAGGGGAACATATACATATGCAGACAGGAAAACAAAAAAAAAACTAATTAGGGGGGGGGGGGGGGGGGGATGCTGCTCTTGTCGTGACACAGTCTCCCTGGGGAGAGTAGCCCAAATTTCATGCAGAGAAATCTGCCATGACTGAAAGTAGTATACAATATCATGACCAGCCCTGTCTTCATGAAAGAAGACAAGCCAGTAACAACGTCATTGTCGTTGCTCTATCTGGGCCATTATTGACATCTTCCTCCTCCTCATCATCAGTGATGTCAAAATCAGGAACAGACAGACGCTATAGCTGAGTGGTTAAGACTGTTCCAGCAGTTAGCACTTTGGATTTTGGACTGGAAGGTTAGGGGTTTAAGTCCCATAAGAGTCATAGGGATTTTTCAGACTCTGCCCGGCTCCTACCCAGAGTAAGTGTGCTGTGGGCTCAGTGGGGAGACTGGGACCACACAGTCGAGCTTCATCCACTTTACGGATGCGAATTTGAGAGTGTTGCTTTAATTACTTGACAAACACTGCAGGTTTCTGTATTTCTTGGGGCCGGGTTGACGCCGGGATATATTATGACAGTAAGCGTAGAGAACAATCTTGTCAAGTAGTCTCAAAGCAGATGCACTTCCACAGCAGCATCATTACATCATCCCCATCACTATTGATCATCATGCAATTGATTGATTCGGTGGCTCCCATCGCTCTGGTCTCATGGTGACCTCAGATTTGGTTTACCCATGCACTTCTGTGCCTGTGGTGATTTTGTGTCAAAGCCTTTGGGGTTGGAGTTTTGCAGGGAGACAGTCGTTGGAGGGACGTTGTGGTGGTCACTACCTCAGGTGGGTGACTCACTCAGTCTGGCTCCCCGACTGAGCTAATGCTGTCGTTAGTAGGGGGCTTAGTAGGTGGTGTCCTGCGTATGTTAGCTCAGAACAGGCACCACTGAACACCACCAAAGTGACTCAGCAGCAGTGTAGGGCCCCTCTGGCTGGTGGCCCCATGGCAGCCTAACATTGATGTGCTCTCTGTGGACTGCAGATCCCGGGGATGAGACACAACGAATCAGGGTATGGCTGTGGTGGGGAGATTGAAATGAGTGGGGTGGGAACAGCAGTATGGGGACGTCACAGAAGACAAGGCAGCAACAAAATAAAAGACTGTTTGACTTCAACACCATGAATCCATGAAGTCCTGGGTTCTTCAGATCAGTTTCAAAGTGCAGACATGCCAGTCCCTTCATTCCCTTTGTGCATAATATACACGCACATGCAGAAGACCAAATATGCACGTTAAAGATCCCTGTCATTCAAGGGTGAGTTAGGAAAATACGAACCTACCTAGCATACACATCCCTGGAGTCAGGGTGCGGCCACCTTCATTGTGGTGGCAATAGGGGGGTTGCATATGCACAAAACCTCAACCATTGGTGAACCTCGGAGTGCTAGCTGAGGAACCAACAAAAACAAACCAGAAAAAATCAGTAACATCACCACCTTTTTTTTCCACCTTGACAGCACTGCTAACGCCATTGTTTGACAGTGAGAACAGATGACGAAATTCACAAAACCATATGCACAGGGGGACTGGATATAAAACAAAGTACATGTTTGCTTATTCCAGTAACCTTGAACTAAAAGACCAAAAAGGATAAACAAGTAATGAATAAAATGTGTTGGTTTGTTCAGGTAACCCAGAAGGCATCGTTGACAGTGAAGGTCTGGGGCAGCCTGCTAAACACAGCAAAGTAGGGACAGGTGAAGGGTTGATCGGCAAGAGCGTGGACGTGAACACCCAGAACAAGGAGGTTAACACACCGCTTCACCTGGCCGCCATGGACGGTGATCTACTATCAGTTGAAAAACTGCTACGTGATGGGGCTGACATCACCCTACAAAACTGGGAGGGTGACACAGCGTTTCTTTTAGCCATTAGGGAGAGACACTTACTGGTGGCTGAAACGCTGTTACGTCACGGAGCTGACGTCAACGTGCAGAATTCAAAGGGTGACACCGCTCTTTTTTGGGCAGTGAGGAACTGTCACCAGAACATGTTGGAGATGTTGGTTCATCGTGGAGCTGACATTGACACAAAGAACACGGAGGATGACACAGCGCTTCTGTGTGCTGCCAGTAGGGGTGACACAGACACAGCTAAACTGCTGATATTTCATAAAGCTGATGTTAACGTAAGGAACAAGAAAGATGAAACAGCACTTCTGTGGGCTGCCAGTTATGGTCACACAGACACAGCTGAACTGCTGATACGTTATGGTGCTGACCTTAACACCCAGGATAAGGAAGGCAACACAGCTTTTCTGTGGGCTGCCAGGAATGGTCACACAAACACAGCTGAACTGCTGATACGTCATGGTGCTGATGTCAACACAAGGAACAGGAAAGGTGACACAGCACTTCTGTATGCTGCCAAGAATGGTCACAAAGACCTAGCTGAACTGCTGATACGTCATGGTGCTGACCATGACACAGCTGTTCTGTGTGCTGGCGAGTATCGTCACACAGGCATAGCTCGACTGCTGATACATCATAAAGCTGATGTCAATGAAGGTGACAGAGCACTTCTGTGTGCTGCCAGGAATGGTCACCCAGACACAGCTGAACTGCTGATACGTCATGGTGCTGACCTTAACACACAGGGAGAGGAAGGCAACACAGCTTTTCTGTGGGCTGCCAGGAACGGTCACACAGACACAGCTGAACTGCTGATACGTCATGGTGCTGATGTCAACACAAGGAACAGGAAAGGTGACACAGCACTTCTGTATGCTGCCAAGAATGCTCACAAATGCATAGCTGAGCTGCTGATACGTCATGGTGCTGATGTCAACGCAAGGAACAGGAAAGGTGACACAGCACTTCTGTATGCTGCCAAGAATAGTCACAAAGGCATAGCTGAGCTGCTGATACGTCATGGTGCTGACATCAGTTCAACTGACAAACATGGTGACACAGCACTTCTGTGGGCTGCCAGTTATGGTCACACAGACACAGCTGAACTGCTGATACATCATGGTGCTGACCTTTACAGACAGGATGAGGAAGGCAATACAGCTTTTCTGTGGGCTGCCAGGAATGGTCACAAAGACACAGCTGAACTGCTGATACGTCATGGTGCTGACCTTAACACACAGGATGAGGAAGGCAACACAGCTGTTCTGTGTGCTGCCAGGAATGGTCACACAGACACAGCTGAACTGCTGATACATCATGGTGCTGACCTTAACACACAGGATAGGGAAGGCAACACAGCTTTTCTGTGTGCTGCCAAGAATGGTCACAAAGACACAGCTGAGCTGCTGATACGTCATGGTGCTGATGTCAACGCAAGGAACAGGAAAGGTGACACAGCACTTCTGTATGTTGCCAAGAATGGTCACAAAGGCATAGCTGAGCTGCTGATACGTCATGGTGCTGACATCAGTTCAACTGACAAACATGGTGACACAGCACTTCTGTGGGCTGCCAGGAATTGTCACACAGACACAGCAGAACTGCTGATACGTCATGGTGCTGATCTTTACAGACAGGATGAGGAAGGCAACACAGCTTTTCTGTGGGCTGCCAGGAATGGTCACAAAGACACAGCTGAACTGCTGATACATCATGGTGCTGATGTCAATGCAAGGAACAGGAAAGGTGACACAGCACTTCTGTGTGCTGGCGAGTATGGTCACACAGACACAGCTGAACTGCTGATACATCATGGTGCTGACCTTAACACCCAGGATTGGAATGGTGATGCAGCTATTCTGTGTGCTGCCAAGAATGGTCACACAGACACAGCTGAGCTGCTGATACGTCATGGTGCTGATGTCAACGCAAGGAACAGGAAAGGTGACACAGCACTTCTGTGTGCTGCCAGGAATGGTCACGCACGCATAGTTGAACTGCTGATACGTCATGGAGCTGACATCAGTTCCACTAACAAGCATGGTGACACAGCACTTGTGTGTGCTAAAATGAATGGTCACTCAAAAATTGCTAGACTATTGAGTCATCACTCAACAGACCAGCACCATGGTGACTCAAAAATTGCTAGACTATTGAGTCATATTGAGACAGACCAGCACCATCTGTCTCGCCAGAAATCCCACCACCAACTGAAATCCTTGGCATCAACATCGGCCCCCCCCCCCCCCCCCCCCCCCACCAAAAATGAGATCACCAAAGCCATAAAGTCCTTAAAGTCAGGCAAAGCAGCAGGTCCTGACAGTATACCCCCTTAAGCATTGAAGGCAGACATCCAGACTTCAACTGACATGATGTATCCACTCCTACACAAGATCTGGGAGCAAGAGAGTGTGCCAGAAGACTGGAAGAAAGGCTACCTCGTGAAGCTACCAAAGAAAGGGGATCTGTCATTCTGCAATAAATGGAGAGGAATTATGCTGCTGTCTATACCAGGGAAAGAACTGACAAGAATAATCCTAGAAAGACTGAAGACGGCACTAGACAAGACACTCAGGGATTGCTCGTGCTTGTGTGTGTGTGTGTGTGTGTGTGTGTGCGTGCGTGCGTGCGTGCGTGCGTGCGTGCGTGTGCGTGTGCGTGTGTGGTGAGAATGTGTGTGCGTGTGCGTGCGTTTATGGTGTGTGTGTGTGTGTGTGTGTGTGTGGAGTGTGAGTGAGTGGTGTATATATGTACGTGCGTGTGTGCGTGTGTGCGTGTGTGTGTATATATGTGTGCGTGCGTGTGTGTGCGTGCGTGTGTATGTATGCGCGGGCGTGCGGAATTATCATCCAATGTCCCACATGATTGCTTGCCTGTACACAACCGTACAGACGCTTTTTTCGGTCTCTGAATCTTGGCAGTTCCGTTAATGTTCGTTACTCTTTGTACCGACTATAACAATAGAGGGGGGGGGGGGGGGGGGGGGCGGGACTCTGTGAATATGGGGGGGGGGGGGACACTGTGAATGGGGGGGGGGGGGGACGGGACACTGTGAATGTGGGGGGGGGGGACGGGATACTGTGAATGTGGTGTTGGGCTCCCGGTCTGGCGTCGGGGTTTCGGGTCGCTGCGGACACGCCCATTCGAAGATTTTGTTTGTTTGCTTCTTTTGTGAGTGTTTTGTCTCCTGTGAGGGTGATGGTACCGATCCCGCCAGCCGGGATTTTTTCCGGTGGGTGGATGGACCATGGACCATCCATGGTCGGTCGAATGTTGAGTGGGGCGGCGCTGATGTTGGCTCCGGAGGCGGGATCCTCTTGTGCGAGATTCGTGACGCGTTGGTGGATCGTGAGCGCATCGCTGTGACCACTAGGCCTAGGCTGTTCCGTCCACCCTCGGCGTGGGAGGACCTTGTAGCTCTAGTGGAGGATGTGAAGACGTCAAAAGGAAAAATGATAATGATAAACGCGTTGTCTGTCACTGAGGTTGTCCCATGAACGCATGCGTGTATGTGCGCAAGTTGTTATATGCATGTGTTGGATAGAGCGAGCAAGCGAGTGAGCGAGAGAGAGATTGTTTTTGATATCATTGTTATAATCACTGTTAGTCGTCGTAGTGATAGTATTGATATTGGAGGTGGTAATGTTGGTGGGGGTGGTGACGGTGGTGGTGGTGGTAGAGGGAAGGTACATGGTAACAGTAATCGTGGTAGCGGTGGCAGCGGTAATGGTGGTGGTGGTGGTAGTAATAGTTGTTGTAGTAATAGTGATAGATGGTGGTGGTGGTGGTGATAGTAGTAGTAGTAGTGGTAGTGGTAGTGGTAGTGTAGTAGTAGTAGTAGTAGTGTAGTAGTAGTAGTAGTAGTAGTAGTAGTAGTAGTAGTAGTAGTAGCAGTGGTAGTAGTGGTAGTAGTAGTGGTAGTAGTAGTAGCAGTAGCAGTAGTAATAGTGATTGGTGGTGGTGGTAGAAGTAGTGGTAGCAGTAGAAGTAGTAGTAGTGTAGTAGTAGTAGTAGTAGTAGTAGTAGTAGTAGTAGTAGTAGTAGTAGTAGTAGAGGTAGTAGCAGTAGTAGTAGAGGTAGTAGCAGTAGTGGCAGCGGTGGTGGCAGTGGCAGTAGTAGAAGTAGTAGTGGGGGTGTGGTGATGGTGGTGATGGTGGTAGTGGTAGTGGTAGTGGTAGTATTAATGGTAGTAGTTGTAATAGTGGTGGTAGTGGTAGTGGTAGTAGTAGTAGTAGTAGTAGTAGTAGTATGTGGTAGTGGTAGTGGTAGTGCTAGTGCTGGTACTGGTGCTGGTACTGGTGCTAGTACTAGTAGAATGCTGCACATAAAGGAAAGTGAAGTACTATATTAAATGGAATATGAATCAACGCAACACAGACCATTGACCATGATCGGCGTTCAAGTGTGGTTTTCCTGTGCTATGTGCACTTTTAAAGTTTTGAATCTATTACTTGTTTTGTTACCGCGTTTTTGTTTTGCTTTTTTCTTGTACACAGTTTGCATGTTTAATGCTTATGGAGACAATCAAGGTATTTTTCTTCAGGCCATATTGGAAGAGCCATTGCTATCTGATATGCAGCTATTTTCAACTGTAATAAAAAATACATGGATAGTATTTCCTTGTATCACTAAACTGCCAAGGATTAGGTGATGTTAAAAAGAGACGTGATGTATTTCAGTATCTGAAGCAAAAGTCACACTCAGTTTTTTGTCTACAAGATACACACTTTACTAAGAAAATAGAACCGTTTGTGACAGCGGAGTGGGGCTACAAGTGTATATTTTCTTCCAATAGCTCAAACTCCAGAGGAGTGGCTATACTGTTCAATAATACTTTTGAATTTAAGATAAAAGGGGTGCACAGAGACCAGGATGGGAACTTTGTAATAGTTTTATTTAGATATATGGAACAGGATCTGCTTCTTGTTAATGTTTATGGACCTAACAGAGACACTCCTGAATTCTATTTACACTTAAAAGATGTAATTAAAAGTTTTAAAACACGCAATGTTATCTGTGTTGGTGATTGGAACCTTGTCTTAGATCCATCCCTTGATTACAATAATTATAAACATACTAACAACCCTAAAGCTCGAGAAAGTGTGCTGAATATGATTGAAGAATTACAGTTGTCAGACATATGGAGGGAATACAATCTCGACTGTAAAAGATTCACTTGGAGAAAGACAAATCCTTTAAAACAAAGCAGATTAGATTTTTTCCTTCTCTCTGAGTACCTTATATTTGCTGTTGAAATGCCTGATATTCACTATGGTTATCGATCAGATCATTCTATAATTAGTCTGAGATTGAAATTTGGTAAACAAAAAAATGCATGACATACTGGAAATTCAATAACTCTCTCCTCAAAGATAATATATATACAAAAGAAATTAATGAAACTATTAACAGTGTTATCGGAGAGTATGCTGTTGATCACTATCAGAAAGAACATCTGGAAGAAATTTCTGAAACCAACATAAAGTTAACAATTCCTGAAAACGTGTTTCTAGATTTTCTTATGATGAAAATTAGAGCAAAGACAATAGCATATGCAACAAAGAAAAAGAAGGAAAGAGAACAAGAAGAACAAAAGCTAGAAAATCAAATCAAGGAAGTAGAGCAAAAAATAAACAAAACAGAGCATGACATTCAACAATTACACAATTTCAGTAGTGAACTAACAGCAATTAGAGAAGTTAAAATGAAGGGTGTTCTACTCAGATCGAAAGCAAGATGGGTAGAAGAAGGAGAAAAAATCGCAAAGTATTTTTGTAATTTAGAAAAAAGGAATTATATCAGCAAATATATGTCAAAGTTGGTTTCAAATGAGAAAGAGTTATATAGGTCTGATGATATTCTTTCGGAAGTTAAGGAATTTTATGATGACTTATATAAAGAACGGAAAGTGAAAGAATATGAGTTTAAAGATCTAGTCTCAGAAATCCCCTAAGTTATCAAGTGAAGAAAAAAAATCGCTTGAAGGTGAGATAACATTGGAAGAGGCTGGACGTGCTCTCAGAAATATGAAACATGGGAAAAGCCCAGGCTCTGATGGGTTTACTTCAGAATTCTTCAAGGTTTTTTGGAAACAACTTGGTTCTTTTGTAGTTAGAGCTTTAAATAGATCCTTTAAAGATGGGGAATTAACAAATACACAAAAAGAAGGAATAATTACATGCATCCCTAAACATGACAAACCAAAAGAATTCATCAAAAACTGGAGGCCAATATCCTTACTTAATGTTGTCTATAAAATAGGTTCATCCTGTATAGCTAGTCTTATAAAAACAGTTCTTCCTAGACTCATTAATGAAGATCAGACAGGATTTATGTCTAACAGGTATATAGGAAATAATATAAGATTGTTGTATGATCTAATGAGCTACCTAAAAATGAAAAACCTTCCAGGTATGTTAATTTCCATTGATTTTGAAAAGGCTTTCGACTCTTTAAGCTGGCAGTTTATTTCAAAAGTATTTAAATCGTTTGGATTTGGAAAAGATATACTTCGTTGGATTTCAACTTTCTATAGAAATATTAAGTCTACAGTAATAGTCAATGGACAGTGTTCCTCCTGGTTTAATATACACAGAGGATGCAGACAGGGTGACCCAATATCTCCGTACCTATTTATTCTGTCGGCAGAAATTCTGGCAATCATGATAAGAGAAAACCAAAACATCAAAGGTATTTATGTTAATAATACAGAATACAAGTTGTCACAGTTTGCTGATGATACACAGCTGATAAATAAAGATGACAGCATATCATTTGAACAGACCATGAAAACTTTAAACTTATTTGGAAATGTAACTGGACTTTTTATGAATTCAGAGAAAACAAAAGTAATATGGCTTGGGAGCAAAACCTTTTCCGATGTAAGGTATATGACCCATTTAAAGTTAGACTGGAACCCCAAACAGTTCAAGATACTTGGAATATGGTTTACACCGGATTTGTCAGAATGTGAAAAACTAAATTATGATAACAAAATTACAGAAGTAAGAACTTTATTCAACATCTGGATAAAAAGGGATATTACACCTATTGGTAGAGTGGCAGTGCTAAAATCTTTAATTCTATCTAAACTGATATATCTCTGGATCCTGTTACCGAATCCACCAAATGATTATATAAATATACTTCAGAAATTGTGTTTTAAGTTAGTGTGGAAAAACAAACAAGACAGAATCTCGAGAAAAACCACAGTCAAACACATAAAACATGGAGGATTGGGAATACCATCTCTAAAACAATATACTATGGGGTTAAAACTTATGTGGATAAGAAAACTTAAACTAAGTAATCCTAAATGGAGTTCCATAATTGAAGTGATTTGCCCTTTTGTCAAAGATCTGGACAAATATAGCTACTTTATACCCATTAGGAGAAAATGTTCAAACACATTCTGGATTGACACATTCCATGCATACAAAATGTTTGGCAGGAAAGTCAAAATTGTTAATTCTGAAGATCTTTTGGCTGAAAACATATTTTATAATGAAAATATTAAAGTTGGTGGAAACTTTTTTCATGTAAAGGAATGGATAGAAAAAGATATATATCGAATTGCAGATTTAGTTGACGAAAATGGAATTTTTTTGACGTACGACCTTTTTAAGGAGAAATATAATATCAGGACAAATGTTATTACATATCTAGGCTGTGTTCAAGCAATTAAAAGGTATATTCGTACAACGGGTATTAATATGGATAATAATACATCAAACAACTTCCAAAAGGCTTTGAACTTGATTTTGACTGTCAAAAAAGGAACACGCCCTTATTATGATATTCTGGTTGCAGACAACATTCTGCCAAAGTGTTGTGACAAGTGGAACAAAACAATACCAAGGGATCTTAATTGGATAAAGGTTTTTGACAAGGTACATAAGATAAAAGAAATTAAAATGAAATGGTTCCAGATACGACTGATCCACAAAATTCTAGCTACAAATAATATTCTTGAAAAAATGAAAATTGTTGAAAATGATAAATGCACATTCTGTACTTCTGAGAAAGAAACTGTTGATCATCTATTCTATGCTTGCAGCAAAACTTCTTATTTTTGGACAGAATTGCAAAACTTTCTTCATAAAAACTGTGCCAATACACATGGTCTAGTGCTGTCAAAAGAACAGATTTTATTTGGATTTGATTCTCGATCAAAAGGAGAGGAAGTACTAGACGAAATACTAATCACTGCAAAATTTTTTATATACAAATGTAGAGTACAAAAAGCGGCACCTATGTTTTTGGTTTTTAGAAAATATATGACAAAACAATATCAAATTAAAGAATATATTGCCAAAACAAACATGACTTATAGTGTATTTGTAGCTAAATGGCAACATTACAAACAACTAGTTGATGATGGGTAGATACATTTTGAAGAAACTGTTTTGTTTTTTTGTTTTTGCATTGTTTTTTGATGTAATACTTAGCATCGCTACATTGCTTATTTTGTAAAACAACTGAAAATTCACTTGGGGTATTCTCGAATGTAATCTGTGTACTCTTTTATTTTCATGTTTTTTTGTTTTGTTTTTTTGTTTTTTTCGACTGTTTGTTTGGTTCTATCTATTTTGTTATATCCATACTCTGAATACATTGCAAATTGTTACTCTATGTCATGCAAACAAATAGTAAAAATCTTTGTGTGGTTTTTTTTTGGTTTGTTTTTGTTTTTTGTTTTTGTTTTGTTGTTGTTGTTGTTTGTTTGTTTTGTTTCTTTTGGAGAACATTATAACTTGTCTCATTTGCAATGTTCAAATCATTTAGAATGCAATGTACACATCAATGTTTGAATCACTTAGTAGTATACGATTAATTCAATTGGAAAGTTTTAATAGTTTGGAATGTAGTATATATTTGGTTTATTGCAAATGTTGCTATCATTTGAAATGTAATGTATATTTGGATTATTAAAAAAAAAAAAAAAAAAAAAAAAAAAAGAAGACACTCAGGGATGAACAGGCAGGCTTCCGACAAAACAGATCATGCACAGATCAGATAGCCACAATGCGCATCATCATCGAGCAGTCCCTAGAGTGGCAGACCCCCTTGTATTCAGTCTTTGTTGACTTCCAGAAGGCATTTGATAGCGTCAACAGAGATGTCATCTGGAGACTGATGCACCACTATGGCTTCCCACCAAAGTTTGTCACCATCATCCAACAGCTCTATGAAGATGCCACCTGCCAAGTTATCCATGATGGTAAATTGACAGAACCCTTCTCCGTACAAACCGGCGTTCGTCAGGGCTGTCTGTTGTCACCAACCATCTTCCTGTTGGTGGTTGACTGGATAATGCGACAGGCCACAGCAGGCAGGAGAACTGGCATACAGTGGACCAGCAGACGACATCAGCCTTCTCTCCCATAGGCACCAAGATGCACAAGAGAAGCTATGTCATGTTGCGGAGGAAGCCGAAAAGATAGGCCTCCAAATCAACATCAGGAAGACGGAGGTCATGAGGGTAAATAACAAGAAACAAGACCCAGTGCGACTACACCAAGAAAACATCAAAGAAGTCAACAAATTCACCTACCTGGGCAGTGTCGTTAGTAAAGATGGGGGAACGGATGAAGACATCAAGTGCCGATTAAATAAAGCCCGTCATGCCTTCAACACCCTTCGCCCAATCTGGAGATCAACAGCCCTCTCACTCCACAACAAGATCCGGATATTCAACACCAACGTCAAGTCGGTCCTACTGTATGGCTCAGAAACCTTGTGGGTAACAAAGACCAGCACCCACAAACTCCAGACATTCATCAACAGATGTCTTAGGAACATCCTTGGTATCAGGTGGCCAGAAGTAGTCTCAAACGAAGAACTATGGGACAGGACCAGACACGCTCCAATCGAGACGTAGATCAAGAAAAGGAAATGGGGATGGATCGGCCATACGCTCCACAAGCCTGCTTCAGATGTCACCAGGCAGGCCCTTGACTGGAACCCACAAGGGAAGTGGAAAGTAGGTCGACCAAAACAGACCTGGCGCAAAAGCACTGAAGCAGAGACGAAGGCAGCCGGAATGACGTGGGCCGAGCTGAAGAGGATCTCCCAGAACCGAGTCCATTGGAGGAGTGTTGTTGTGGCCTTATGTTCCCAAGGGAATCCACAGGCATAAGTCAAAGTAAGTCAGTTGAGTCATCAGGGCGCTGACCTACAGACAAAGAAATGACTGACTGGTGGAAGGATCCAATGAGAAAAGAGCCCATCAGCTAGATGGCTACATGAAAGGAAAGACTGATGTTAGAGATGACAGTAGCATGACATCAGTTTCTTTTCATTATAATGTGAGTAAGGCAGTGGTTCTGTGGGAGCTGTGTTATAGAGCGGAGGCTGCTGCTGGACATACCACATGTACCTAGGAGTGAGGGGAAGGACAGTGACTCAGCAAAAAAAAAGTTAAAAGGACAGTCAGACCACGTTGAGACTGGGAAGAAAGGGAAACACTGTGAGACATGGGACAGTGGAGAACACTATATATATATGACATGGGACAGTAGAGAGCACTATAGCATATGGGAGAGTAGAGAACATAGCCGACTGCACAGGCCATATCGGGGCTGTCACCTAGTATATATATATATATATATATATATATATATATATATATATATATATATATATATATATATATATATATATATATATATATGGCGCTCCACCACAAAATGAGTCGCTTAGCACATTACTCAATTTTGCGCTAGGAGCCTTTAAAGGCAGGCGGGGGTCAAGTTGTCAATTTTGAGATTTTGATTGATTATTAAACTAGATCTGTTTATTTACCTTATAATGAAATATCAAGGCATAATTTTTATTCCTTTTGCTTTTAAATGTGTTTTGAAAATACCCAAGCCCTCATTCTGACACTCTGTTACTAAAATAAACTTGCCGTTTCTCATTTTGTCCCATCCTGCAGTCTATCATTTCAATTTGTAATAATGTTGCACAGAATTGTCCGATTTTCAATCTGTTTTTTGTATTTAATAGCCACTTTATTGCATATTAATAACATGTCAATAACTTAAAATTGACCTCAGGTGCACTCCGTCTCATTATGTGGTGGAGCGTCACACATATATATATATACACACAGTAGAGTAGAGAACACCATAGGACACGGGAGAGTGGAGAACGCTATAGGACATGGGAGAGTAGAGAGCACTATATATATATAGGACATTGGAGAGTGGAGAACACTATAGGACATGGGAGAGTGGAGAACACTAGAGGACATGGGAGAGTGGAGAACACTAGAGGACATGGGAGAGTGGAGAACACTATAGGACATGGGAGAGTGGAGAACAGTATATATATGGGACATGGGAGAGTAGAGAACACTATAGGACATGGGAGAGTGGAGAACACTAGAGGACATGGGAGAGTGGAGAACACTAGAGGACATGGGAGAGTGGAGAACACTAGAGGACATGGGAGAGTGGAGAACACTAGAGGACATGGGAGAGTGGAGAACACTAGAGGACATGGGAGAGTGGAGAACACTAGAGGACATGGGAGAGTGGAGAACACTGTAGGACATGGGAGAGTGGAGAACACTATAGGAATGGGAGAGTGGAGAACACTGTAGGACATGGGAGAGTGGAGAACACTAGAGGACATGGGAGAGTGGAGAACACTGTAGGACATGGGAGAGTGGAGAACACTAGAGGACATGGAAGAGTGGAGAACACTATATATATGGGACATGGGAGAGTAGAGAACACCATATACCGTAAAATCCCTAGCAAACGCCCACCCCCCACTTTGGGCCAAAAGTTGTGCACAGGGGTAACTACCTAGCAAATGCCCACCCTGGTTTTTTCAAAGAGACTATGCTCACTTTCATTAGGATTTGTGCAGACTGTTCTAAAAGTAATCTTTTCCCCCTTCTTTACCTTTTCCTGTTTCTTTCCTTTTTTCTTATTCTTTGTCCCCTCTCCTCAGTCCCACCTATCCCTAACAAAGTGAATTAAAATTACGTTATGCCTTTTCCACTGACGTTGGTTCTTGAATCTCTCTGTGCCATTTTTGCAAAATGCCGAAGCAACACTGTATCTTTCAAATTGGAAGCCCTCCAGTATCTGAATAACAAAGCAGGTGGGAACGTTCGGGAGTGTGCCCGTGAATTTTCTGTGGATAGGAAGAGGATCAGGGAATGGAGTGAAAACACAGATAGACTTGAACAGCAGTACGGAAAAAAAACAAAAACTGAAACTGTCAAAAGGACCAGTAGTTAGATCTGAACATGTTGACCAAGGTGTGCTGCATTATCTGGAAGATAAAAGATCTGAAGGCAGGGTATTGGAAACAAGGACCTACAATGGAAAGCGATGGAACTGGCATGTCGTTGGCTTCTTGGCGTCAGACATGTGGTTAAGTTGCTGGTGTCTTTTCGACAGAGAACCAGCTCAAGCCAAAAGGTCCCTGCAGACATTGAGGATCAACTTTTTCAGTTCCCAGGGAATGTTCTGGCCTTCTTTGCCTCAAAGTCCCTTTTTTCTATTTTCCTTCACTTCTACTCACACGACCTAACTTGCATGCTTTCGGGTTTCTATTTACTCAATTACATGGTTGAGCACAAAAATTACTTTGTGCAAAGGGGTCTATCCCTAGCAAACGCCCACCCCCAATTTTGACCTAAATCAGTGCCCAGGGGGGTTGGGCGTATGCTAGGGATTTTACGGTATATACAGTACATGGGAGAGTAGAGAACTATAGAGAGAGAAATATTGGACATGGTAGAGTGGAGAGCACTGTATATATAGTACATGGGAGAGTAGAGAACACTAAAGGACATGGGAGAGTAGAGAAATATATATATATAAATAGATATATTACATGGGAGAGTAGAGAACTATATATATATATATATATTATATATATATATATATATATATATATATATATATATATATATATATAAATAGTAGAGAAATATATATATATATGACATGGGAGAGTAGAGAACTCTCTCTCTCTCTCTCTCTCTCTCTCTCTCTCTCTCTCTCTCTCTCTCTCTCTCTCTCTCTCCATTTAAACAAAGACTTGTTGACTGGTTTGTTCAAGAATGGAATGGAACTATACAAGAGCGAGAAAGATATCAGTCATATAATTCATATAAAACAATTTTTGAAAGAGAAAAATATGTAAATAACATGGATATTTATTGTTTCTGTGTTGCTGTTACCCAGCTAAGATTTGGTGTACTTCCCATTAATAATAACATTCATAGATACAGTGAATCTGCTCAGAATAGAAATTGTGCCTTTTGTAAAAATCAAGTTGAAAATGAACACCATTTTTTGTTTGACCGCAGCATTTACAAAGACCTTAGAGTTAAATTTTTGAAGGAGTCATCAGAGGCATTTTTTGTGTTTTACTTAAATCATCAAATGTAGATCACAGGCATAATGTATCCAGATATGTTTTTCATGCAGTTTATAGAAGGAAGATGATACTTGGTTTATAATGATAGACAGCTTGTACATGTCTTTTGGTGTTTGGTATGCAAAGTACTTTTTTTTTTTTGTCGACCTCTGCGACGAAAGAAGAGAACTTAAAAAACAAAAGTTCACAAGTCAAGAAGCTTACAAGAAGTACACGGATAGCCACAGAGAAGTGAGGAAAAAGATGAGAGAAGCCAAAGAAGCGTGGATAGAAGAACAATGCAACAACATCGAAGCTGGAATGACCAAGGGAAACAGCAAAACAGCTTACGACACTTTGAAAGCACTAACGAAAACCACACAGCCTAAAGCCTCTGTTATTGAAGACAAAGAAGGAAATCTTTTAACAGAAAACAATGCCATCCTCCAACGCTGGACAGAATACTGTGAGGGATTGTACAACTACCCACTACGCCCAGATACCAACATAGTTTCTGACAAACCCCCTGAACACCAAGATAAAGACCCACCAATACTAAGGTGTGAAGTAGATGCAGCTATTAGACAACTGAAGAAGGGGAAGTCCCCTGGAATCGATAACATCCCAGCTGAACTCATAAAAAGTGGAGGGAATGAAACAGCAAGGCGATTCACAGAACTTTGTCAGAAGATCCATGACACCAAAGAATGGCCAAAAGAATGGACACAGTCTCTTGTAATACCCCTGCCAAAGAAAGGAAACCTCAAACAATGCCAGAACTACAGAACCATCAGTCTCATAAGTCATCCTAGCAAGATCATGCTGCAGATAGTCCTCGACAGACTGAAAAACCAAGCGGAAAAACTCCTGGCAGAAGAACAAGCAGGCTTTAGACCAAAACGCAGCACAATGGAACAAATTTTCAATCTGAGAATTCTGATAGAGAAGCATCTCCAACACCAAAAAGACTTGTACCACAATTTCATAGACTTCAAAAAGGCCTTTGACAGGGTATGGCATGACGGCCTCTGGCAAGTACTCAGGCACTTCAACATTGACAGCTGTCTAATTGAAGTCATCAAAGCTCTGTACGAGAACGCAAAAAGTGCAGTTTTTATGAACAATCACGTGGGCGAGTTCTTCAAGATACCAACATAGTTTCTGACAAACCCCCTGAACACCAAGATAAAGACCCACCAATACTAAGGTGTGAAGTAGATGCAGCTATTAGACAACTGAAGAAGGGGAAGTCCCCTGGAATCGATAACATCCCAGCTGAACTCATAAAAAATGGAGGGAATGAAACAGCAAGGCGATTCACAGAACTTTGTCAGAAGATCCATGACACCAAAGAAGGCCAAAAGAATGGACACAGTCTCTTGTAATACCCCTGCCAAAGAAAGGAAACCTCAAACAATGCCAGAACTACAGAACCATCAGTCTCATAAGTCATCCTAGCAAGATCATGCTGCAGGTAGTCCTCAACAGACTAAAAAACCAAGCGGAAAAACTCCTGGCAGAAGAACAAGCGGGCTTTAGACCAAAGCGCAGCACAATGGAACAAATTTTCTATCTGAGAATTCTGATAGAGAAGCATCTCCAACACCAAAAAGACTTGTACCACAATTTCATAGACTTCAAAAAGGCCTTTGACAGGGTATGGCATGACGGCCTCTGGCAAGTACTCAGGCACTTCAACATTGACAGCTGTCTAATTGAAGTCATCAAAGCTCTGTACGAGAACGCAAAAAGTGCAGTTTTTATGAACAATAACTTGGGCGAGTTCTTCAAGACCACGGTTTGGGTTCGCCAGGGCTGCCTTCTCTCACCTGTACTCTTCAACCTCTTCCTCAAAAACATCATGACAGAGACACTGCAAAACCACCACACTTCCATCTCCATTGGTGGAAGACCCCTTTGCAACCTCAGATTTGCAGATGACATTGACCTCATGGGCAGCAGCAAACAAGAACTGCAAATCCTCACAGACAATTTAACAGATCGAGTGAGCGCATACGGCATGGAGGTCAGTACAGAGAAATCAAAGATCATGGTCAACAGCTCGAGTAATGACATCACGGAAATAAAGATGAATGGAGAAACACTAGAAGAGGTGAGCCAATTCAAATACTTAGGCTCCATCCTAACAAAAGATGGCACATCAAACAATGAGGTGAAAGCTTGCATTGCAACAGCAACATCTGCTCTAGTCAGACTCGAGAAGATCATCAGAAGCAACAACATCAGCTTCTGCACCAAATACCACCTCTACAAATCCCTCGTGATATCTATCCTCCTATATGGCTGTGAATCATGGACTCTGACAGCAGAGTTAGAGAGGAGAATCCAAGCATTTGAGAACAAGTGCCACAGAAGACTCCTCAAAATATCATACAAAGAACACAAGATCAATAACTATGTGAAAGAAGAAATCAAAAAGCGTGTGGGCCCCCAAGAGCCTTTGCTCTCCACCATAAAGAGGACAAAGCTGATGTGGTTTGGTCACACCACAAGACACAACACCCTAGCAAAAACCATCCTGCAAGGAACAGTCGAGGGCAAGAGAAGAAGAGGCCGCCAAAAGAAATCATGGGTTGACAACATCAAAGACTGGACCGCCCAACCCCTGCAACACCTCCTACTAGCCACACAGGATCGTGAAGCATGGAAAAAGATCTCTGTTGCGTCTTCTCTCATGTCCCCCCTACGTCCTTTGGGACATGGGACTGAGTGAGTGAGTGATGCAAAATACAATGGTACAGCACACTTGTTTTTGTTTTGTTTTGTTTTGTTTTTTTGTTTTTGTTGTTGTTGTTGTTGTTTTTTTAAGGAAGCAAGTGGATGTACAGGATGAAATTTCCCCCTGGACTTATCTCCCCTCCCCATTGCTTTTATTTTCTATAAAGATCATTGGACTAATGAAGATTTTGTAGTACAGCTTTATTTTGAGAGTTGGACATTGTTGGCACATGATTACTATGAAAATGATATTATGTGATTGTTTTTGTATAAGGATGCTGCCAAAGGTGTAGATTTTGTGTTTGGTTTGTGTGAGCATGGGCTTGATAGGGTTGTTTTGAGGAGAGGAAAAAGATGATGTACTCATGAGTCATGGATTCAATCCCCTTTGGTTCATGCCAATTTTGGGTCATTTTCAATGTAGTAAGTGGCAGGCACATTAAAATGGACAGTCTCACACAAGGAGAGTTAGAGATGTTTATGTACATATAAGTGAAAATTCATGATTGACTATGGGGTGTTTGAAATGTTTCACATGTGTAGATATTTCATTTCTTTCACTTCCCCTGGTGTATTGTAGCCTAAGGCCAACTACTATTAAACCATTTCAGTGCTGCAGTGTTTCCATTTTTCAGTACTATAGTATGTGTGAGATTTTCCCTTGTTTTCATATGTTATTGTTATAGTATGTGTAAAACGTACTCATGCTTTCATTTTTCATTGCTATAGTATGTGTGAAATTTACCCATTTTCCCATTTTTCATTGCTATAGTAGGTGTGAATTTTATCCCTGTTTTCATTCTACATTGTTATAGTATGTGTAAAATGTACTCATGCTTTCATTTTTCATTGCTATAGTATGTGTGAATTTTATCCATGTTCTCATTCTACATTGCTTTAGTATGTGTCCCTTTTTTTTCAAGGGAAGCAAGTGGATGTACAGGATGAAATTTCCCCCTGGACTTATCTCCCCTCCCCATTGCTTTTATTTTCTATAAAGATCATTGGACTAATGAAGATTTTGTAGTACAGCTTTATTTTGAGAGTTGGACATTGTTGGCACATGATTACTATGAAAATGATATCATGTGATTGTTTTGTATAAGGATGCTGCCAAAGGTGTAGATTTTGTGTTTGGTTTGTGTGAGCATGGGCTTGATAGGGTTGTTTTGAGGAGAAGAAAAAAGATGATGTACTCATAAGTCATGGACTCAATCCCTCTTGATTCATGCTGATTTTGGGTCATTTTCAATGTAGTGAGTGGCAGGCACATTACCATGGACAGTCTCACACAAGGAGAGTTAGAGATGTTTATGTACATATAAGTGAAAATTCATGATTGACTATGGGGTGTTTGAAATGTTTCACATGTGTAAATATTTCCTTTCCTTCACCTCACCCCCCCCCCCCCCCTTTCACTTGGTGTATTGTAGCCTAAGGCCAACTACTATTAAACCATTTCAGTGCTGCAGTGTTTCCATTTTTCAGTACTATAGTATGTGTGAGATTTTCCATTGTTTTCATATGTTATTGTTATAGTATGTGTAAAATGTACTCATGCTTTCATTTTTCATTGCTATAGTATGTGTGAAATTTACCCATTTTCCCATTTTTCATTGCTATAGTAGGTGTGAATTTTATCCCTGTTTTCATTCTACATTGTTATAGTATGTGTAAAATGTACTCATGCTTTCATTTTTCATTGCTATAGTATGTGTGAATTTTATCCATGTTCTCATTCTACATTGCTTTAGTATGTGTCCCTTTTTTTTCAAGGGAAGCAAGTGGATGTACAGGATGAAATTTGACCCTGGACTTATCTCCCCTCCCCATTGCTTTTATTTGCCATAAAAAATCATTGGATTAATGAAGATGTTGCAGTACAGCTTTATTTTGAGTGTTGGACATTGTTGGCACATGATTACTATGAAAATGATATAGTGT